>LSSN01001494.1:0-11417 GCA_001970855.1 Smittium culicis
ATTGAATTTAAGCTGAATAGATCTTATTTTTATTAAACTATAAAGGGTAATTCGGCATTCAAGGCAGATAATTTATAAAAACGCTAGATTCTTTTTTTTTTTTGGATGCAAGAAAAAAACTAACTCTGCGTATAGTACTCTTTACTAATTTAGTATTACTAGCTTTAATCAATATTCAAGTCTTTAACTTTCTATCTGAACTATTGTGTTTTCTCAGTTTCTTTTTTTTATAGCCTTTATTTTAATCTTTCCTGCTCTTAAGATTTCCCACAAAAAAATAAGCTTAAATCGGGAATCTGGCCCAATCAAATCACTGATTTGCTATAGAAAAAAAGGAATGCCTTTTTTTTTTAGTCAATAATATCGCTTCATAATTAATTTATAAATTTATTGGCTTATCTTGATTATAAAAGCAATCCACTAAATAACCATTGCAACAAAGTGCTCTCTTCGTTAAGAATCCCCCATTTAATATTATAGTGATATTTATTTAATATTATAGTGATAATATATATTTAGAGAGATAAATATAATAAAATAATTATTACACATAAATTTTTTTGAAAGATGGAAAAAGGTTACCTTTTTATACTTTTGAAGAAAAATCTAAATGATAGAATAAATAAAGATAATTATAAAAGCATTATTAATATTCAAATAATAGCTTGCGTAATATTATGAAATTTTTTAGAAGGTCTTAGAAGCGTCTGGGAATAGTCTATGGATAAAATTCCATTGTGTTTCATAAATTTTTAGAATGTTTTTGTGCATAACAGGGCACAATTTAGTCAATCGATCGGATCAAGCGGCATTAAAACTATGATTATATTCAAAAAATTCCGAGATCTTTCCACGCAGTTATAATACCTCGCAAGGTATTAAAATGGCTCAAGGGAAAATATTTATTCCATGAAAGAAGTGGTATAAAATTTTTGGGAACGATACTGAAGCAATCAAAAAGTCGCTCAATCGGCGAAAACTTCTCAATAAAAACAAAAAATCAAAAAAAATTTAATAAACCAAAAATAAAATAAAAACCAAAATAATGATTTGGCCATTAGATCGCATGAACGATCGACCATTAAAATAATTTCCACGAAAAATGAAAAAAATGACATAATTCCTCCTCCTTGACTTGAAAAATTCAGACTATATATTACCAAAGAAAAACTGCTAGGTTCTCCCAGAGTGCTTTGAAAATAAAAATTTTGTAAAAAAAAAAAAATTGACCGTATTGAACGTGAAATAGCCGATTTTATCTCAAAATCTGTTCTAGTTGTCGAAAATTCCTACGCATATCTCAAACTACATTTATCAATGGCTAAAATACATAATAAATCCATTGTTCTTAGATATCATTTTCTTCAATCAATTGCGTACATCAAAAAAAATTCTAAATTCTAAATTTAAAACTTCAAAACTCATATTCAATAAGCGATATGGTATAAAAAAATCTAAGTTTGGAACTAATTAGAACTTTAGACAACTTGGATACAACTTATTCATTTCCGATATATACCTGGGATGAACCGCCAAATATTCTTCCGCAGTTGGATATAACCCATCTGAACGATTTTTTCTCAAAGAGAGATTCAAGATTTAGGGTTTGATACATCTGACGAATCAAATTCTCTCGAAAGATTCCATAAAGAAAATAGACGTAATATAAGTTTACTATCATACCCATCTCCACAAGTCATCGATACTGATTTTTGAAAATATTCTACATGAATAGTTGTAAAATTTTATATCATTATCATTCGATCTAAAAAAATCACGAGTCTATTCTCAAATATAATTAATACAGTGTTGGAAAATTCAATTCTTATTCTGTATCCGCCTAAATTTTTTATATAGAAGAAATAGCAATATTATGAAAATAAACTGGAAAGAGACTTCGAAATTCCCATATCACGCTGAGACATCTGCAGAATTTGGGGTTTATTTTGAGCAAGGAAAAATATTTAGCCATATCTAGAACACTCCATAAAATTCTGTGTTTCATAAAGATACGTTTAGTACGGCAATCAATTACGCACAATAAAGTATCGAAAATAATCGCTGAAAAGACCAATAAACATAACGAAAGCGAAGTAACTAATTATTTTTTCTACGCACCAGCAGTATCAGTGAGCCTTAGTTGCGATAAAATAAAGAAATAACATGATTGATATCAATTGATCTCACAACAACTCAAATAACGATTAGGCCCCCACTTTCCGCTGTCAAAAAATACCATAAAAATTTAATATGAATTAAAGCTATCATTTAATATTCAACAATTCTTCAATGAAATAAAATTATATAAACAAAAGTTGCCGTTTATGATTCTAGCGATGCTTCTAGGATAGTTTGGAGTATCACAAAATAAATATTTACTGTGATCAGAACTTGGAATCCAGCTATTAAGATCTAATATACAAACTACAAAGAGGCTATGACCATACTATATCTACTAAAAATTCACGCTGCATACTGGAGATATATAAAAGTTCGAATTAAAACGAAACAATTGAAAAAAAAAGCCATATTTCCAATAATGGTACGGCTATGAATTCAAAACTATTGAATTCAGCAAATTAATGGCGGGGAGCTAACATGAAAAAAAAAATTTTTTTTTGTGATAATAAAAAATATAAGCAGTCTGGATACTTCTGAATTTTAACAAACCTTGGGAGTGATAGCTTTCTAAAAAAACAGTTAAGCTTTTTAAAAAAACCTACAGTTACCTATGATAGAAGACAAATATTTCTCGGCACTAAATAACTTATTAATTTATTTTATATCGCTAGCGCTATAAACCAATCTTTGGGAAAGGAAGCTATACTTTAAAATCATCAAATAACCTGGAGTACATGCAAACTTAGCCATTTAATGATGTTATAGACTATACGATGAGTGATTTTGGATCAGTTCAAAAATTAAATAATGGCTCCAAACTTAAGTTTACAGCTGTTTTACCTAATAATATTTAAGCCAAAAACATTTAAACCAACCAATTTTGAAAATTTTACGCTAAATAGTCGTTCCAAGCGTGGAAAATTTCAAGAGCCTAGGTAAAGAATTTTTAAATATGTCTCGTGAGAAAATATGAAATTTTATGATAAAAAATATAAAGAAAAAATTTTATTCTTGTCTCAAACAATATAATACAAATCTAAAAAATAATAAACTGATCATAAAAATTATAGTTCATTAGACCTATCAAAAAATCTAACCTCTTTAAAATTGAAGCCGTTGTCTATTTTAGTTTCATATTGCAGAAATATATGAACTCTAGCTTTCTATATTTCCACAAAAATAGAAAACACAAAATAATGTTGTAATAAAACGAATATAGTGTTATGCGTGCCTTAATTTAACCCCGCTTGCTTCCTACTGTTTCAGTTTTATTTCATTTTTCGCTAATTTGGTTTGTTATGGTCTTTTTAATAATAATTTTAATTTAATATTTACTTAGTGTTTTTATATATTTTATATATTTTATTTAATTTATTTATTTTATTTATTTTTTGTGATCCTTTTCAAGATGTTAAATTGTAACAAGCAAGTCTGCTTTTACACCTTTAATACTCAAACGTTGTGTTTGAGTATTCTTTACTAGCTATAATAGCTAGTAGAATAATAGTTAAATAAAATAATAAAGATAAGACTTAAATTTAAAAATTAGTAATGAAAATCTAATAAAAATAAAGCCACAATTATTTGTATTTGTTTTTATAAAAATTTACATATATGTTTACTCGCACTGATTGTATGTTTGAAATTGCTAATACAGATTCATCTATATTTATTAATATATTATAGCACATTTATCACTTATTTCATAAAAATAGAATGTTTTAAAACGTTCTAGAATCATCTGAATCATTATAAATATATTTTTTAGACTCCTAAGAAATATTAATCAAAGTTTTTTTTTTAAAAAAACATCTTTATTAACAATAATTAACCGTAAAATTAGTTCAAAATTATATTTTTAGTAAAATATATTGAAAATTAATTCATTCTTTACTTATATTTTTGAATCTATTATATTTAGCTTTTATTTCTTTTAATTCAAAAACAAATTTCAGAAAAAGTATTAAAAATTTACTATTTCTGTTCTTTGATTATGGTAGCCAAATTTTTTACTATATTTATTATTATAAATAAAATTTTTTAAATAGATTCAACTCCAAACTTAAATCTCTCCTGGTACACCGACTCTGATAGATAGATATATCTTCAAGCCCTTAAACATAATTTAAAATAAAATCGTAGAACTTAACTGGGATTTTCCAACTTAATGTGTTTATTTACTATTGAATATTTAAATATTTGATGAGATAATAGAAAAATTTCTGTCAGCACATATTCCAAAAAAATCAGTAAATATATTAGCTATAGCTAATTTTTATAGATAAATAAGTGAGATAAAAGATATTCAAAGATTTTTAATTTGGTCATGTAACTGTGGGTGTATTTTTTATGATGACCAGTAAATTTAGAGGAAAATCCTAAACCAATATTTCCGACTCAACTAGAAAATTATTTTAACGATTTTTCAGTGATTATATTAAAAAATTACTTTGAGAGAAAATATATCACGCTATAAATTAAACAAAAAAAATCAAATTTTTTGTATTAATACCGTCAGAAAATCCAGAAAATTTTAATTAAATTTAAAATTGTATAAAAAATATCATTACAGCTTTAGATTCGAAGAATTCTGAACATAGAAAAAAAATTAAAGAATTTTTGATTCAAAATTTTTTCTGCAAAGATAATTTCAATGCAGCTTTTTTTCAAATAGAAATTTTTGGAGATCTTATCTCAGTTAAACGTCTACATTATCATTATATTCTTAGTATGATATATTATAATTCATTAGATGGTGTGATATTAGGGATCAATATCTTTATTATATAATTTCTAACATTTCAAAATAAAATAAAAAATTGTAAAATATAATTTTTTTCTAATATAATGTACTAAAGTTCACATTATTAGTACCGGTACCACCTTTTCTTTCGCAAAAGCACTTAACCAGTAATAAAAAGATTATAATATACTATTAAATAATTTTATTGAAAATTTCACAAGAAATTAATTTTTTTAGCCTCTCGGAGCTTATTAACTGCTTTAAAATGGAAGTCAGGAATTATGAAAGGAGAAAGCACCTCTTAAGGAAGTAGAGACATAAGAATTAGACTAAAAATATGTCGCTATTCTATCCATTGTAGATCTCAACCTATCTTTTGTACTTATCGAAATAATACAGTATATTTATGAAGACTTATTTAAGTCTATTGCCACAGATGAAGATACAACAGTGGTTATTCAAGCCTGTTAAAGAGGTAGCACCAAGAAATAATCACCACCGACACTCAATGGAAACACTACGAGCGCAGCGAATAAGACGGATAAGACACTATATGGTATCCGGATTGCCTTAGCCGAAGCAACCAGACAGATTTACAACTTCGTTTACAGGAAGTACAAGTTAGAGAGCTAAGCGACTAAATAAGACGAGGGAGTAGCCCTTACAAGCGCAATGAGACTGATATTAGCATTTATTTCAACAAAAATCGCCCAAGGACGAAATTAGAATTTATAACAGGCTATATATATTTCAGAAAAGCTTAAAAAGTTAATCTTAAATGAGTAAAATTAATTTTTTGATCAGTAACAACTGGATAAGACCATGTTCACGATCAAGCCCGTCAAATATACAAGGCTCAGGAATCCCTTCCAAGATATCCAGCAGTATAGACCTTATCGATAACCACCCATCTCTACTGCAACGGCGCAAAATTTTTAATCTGGAAAGAATTTCGATAATCCCACTTATACGTCGGAGTTTCCCTCCAGGGGAAGGGGAAATGACTGGGTGAAAGAAAGAGGTGGTCATTAGGCTTACTTCCGGGCTCCGCTTGTTGGGTTCCGCCTAAAAATATTCAAGAAATATTGAGAGCGGCTTATGAACAGCGCGTGGGTCAAAAAATTGTCTATAATCGGTTAATGATTCTTTTCATCATCCCAAAACAGCTCCCACCACTGAATGCTCGTACTCACCGGTATAAGAGGAAGCTGGGCCGAGAAACCAGTCGGTTACTGACAGAGTAAATAGCCTGAATATTATCCAAGAAATCAATAGAGGAGGTCGATCAATCAAGTCCGGGGTTATACAGCCAGCTCTTCTGTATCCCCAAGAAGACCGATCAGCTGAGGCCAGACTTAGATTTAAGAAATCTGAAAATTTTGTTTGGAAAAGAACAAAGACTAAGTCTATCAGCTCTATCTGCAATTTAATCAAGAGGAAGGATCATATGACGTCCTTAAATCTAAAAGACGTCTTACTCCAAATTATGATACACAAAGCTTATAGAAATTACTTGCTTTTTACGTGGAATGACCATCAGTTTCAGTTCAGATTACTACCATTCTCTTATCACTCTCTCTTGTCACCACTACCAAGGTGATACGACTATTACTCTCCTGGACACGAAAAATGGGAATCGAGATATTAGCTTTCTTTGACGACCTCCTGATTATAGTAGAGTGAAGAGAGATGTGCAGGAAGTATAAAATTGCGGTCCAGAACAAGCTCACGATACTTGGATACCTGGTCAACCTATATAAATCGTAGACAGTACTGAAAAAAACGATAAATCGCCTAGGAATGTGTCATGATTTATCATGTCATTATGTAATTTTATATACGTGTTGTATAAAATTACTAATTACTGCGCAATATTCCCAAAATCCATTTTGGGAAATAAATTTATGTTTTGATTTGCGCTTGTGATTAGGTGGTTTGAACACGTGTAGTAAAAATTACTTTTTCTGCGCAAATTCCATTATCATTACTAATAGTTTGATTAGTAATCATTTAGGATTCTATTCTAGAATATTCTTTATAGTATTTTTTAGTATTTGAAAAATATTTCATAGAATTTAATAGTATTTTGATAACTTTCGAAAAAGTATATATAGCTAGAGATTTTATTGAAAAAAGAATCTTTAGCAATAAAATATATTCAGTTGATAACTATTTCAAATAAAAAAATATAAAAATAAATACTTAATAATACCTAGCTATCAGGTCCTGACAGAATGACTATAAACTCGCGGTTGATGACTTTCAAGGTGCCAAAGTCGAAGGTCAGGGACCTCCATCGCGAAACAGCAAAAAAAATGAAAGCAGGGCGGACAAAGCTCAGGGGTCTAGCTAGCATCATTTCAAAAGCTCAATCTATGTCTGTAGCTCTGCTAATAGGTCGACTTATGCTGAAGCGACTCCTAGAAATCAATAGCTGCTGTCTCAAGAAAATTACTTTATAAAAATCAAAGGTCTACTTAAAAAAATCTGCTGACCAAAACCTTCAGTCCCGGAAAGACCAGTTTTCCAAATAAAATGGTCAGTCCTTGCTCCAAGAGACACCAGTTATGGATGTCTTCACCGATGCTAGTAACACGGTATAGTGGGTAGTTGTGGGCTCCCATTTCTACTCTTGGTTATGGAGTCGATAGCTGACATTATGCATATCAACTACAAAGAAATATTGACAATATTGTACGCACTCCGGCTCCCGAGATTTGTTGGTCGCTCTGTGAAGTATAATCAGACATCACAACTACCATGAAATACTTCAAGTAATTTGGTAGTACAACATACCCATATCTGCTCAGCTTAGCATAGCAGAAGGTATATGGAATCATTACTTGAATACAAATACAAGGCCGGTGGAGATGTATGAGCCATCTAATATGAGCTCTGCAGATGCACCAAGTCGGTTGACAGCTCAAACAGAGTGGTCGCTATCCCGTAAATCATTCACAATTCTGAGCCAAAACTATGGTCCTCAAAACGTAGAAATTTTTTCTTCGAAGCTGGAAAAGAAGGAAGTAACATACTAAAGTTGTTTCCAAGACAATAAAGCAATATTTATTAACTCATTGACTTCCATATGGTTGAAGTGGAACAATCCATACTGATACCCCCCCCCCGTGAAACATGATCGCTCAGAAGATCCAGAAGGTGAGAAAAGAATGGTTAAAAATTAAATTAGTAACACCGTTGTGGGAATATGAAATTTGGAATCCAAATCTACTGAAACTGTCAGTGTATCAGCACATACTACTTAAAGAAACATAATTTGTTCCATATCCTGCAATCAGAAAGCCCCCGATGACTTCCAACAAGAGTTGGTACCTTATGGCATTGAGAATCGGTGGAGTAACTTCGAAGCTCATGATATCTCCAATAATTCCATTGATCTCATAATGAAAAGTCAAAGAGGCATTACGCGCCAATCGGCGCACTATCACATCCAAAAACGATTGTTTGAGTGGCACAACAATCATAAATAAAGGTTGCAATATCAGCAGTACATTATTCAATTATCTCACCCATATATTTATAAGGAAAAAACTTTCAAACAGTAAAATTAACGTATTTAATTCTTCGATATGCCAATATACATCAAATCCAAGAAAAATTAGCTAAAGAGATTATTTAAAAAGATTTCTATAGTCTTTCGATGAAACTACAAAAAGTATTTTGTTCGGCGGGTAATCGATGTTATCCCAATAATTTTATACTTCAAGGATTTATGTATTAACGATGCTTTAGAAATAGATTAATTTATATCTAAAAAATGTTTGATAATTGCAATATGCGGGGTTTTATGAGCGAGCGAAATTCATCGAATTCATGACAAAAAATCAGTCATGATCAATGGGGTTTTGACACTGGAAATTTTTGCGCAAAAAAAGAAAAGAAAGGGCAGACCTATAATACGACCTTGCAATATCAGTTCACACCAAGGCAAAATTCTATGTCCTGTGGATGCATACCGAGTATATAAACGGAGAGCGACAGAACTCTTATGCCCAACACCTCATATTAATGATAACAATATAAAAGTCAACAGAATATTTAGATATACAAGAGGTTTTTCCAAGTCCTTTTCAGTGACTAGTATTACTAGGAGCATCAAAAATGCATCAAGTTTAATCTCAGGACTGGCTATTAAGCCGATACCGAAAGAATGTGGAATATGTGTTACTAAAGCATAAAACTCAATGATGTCTGTTGATGCAATTGAAACACAAGCGAACTGATCTAGATACACAATATTTGATTCATATTATTAAATGTTAAAAAATACAAAAATAAAATTGACACAGGCTATTATACCTTTGGAGTCACTTAATTTAACACCATCCAATGACGTATAATACAAAATTAATTTAGTCTATGACATATATTACTAATATTATACTAAAGATGATAACATAATAAAATCCCACTCACCAATTACCCAGATATTACATTGCTAAAGATTATAACGATACTAATAATATGTACTTTAGTACATTATATAGAAAAATCTTTTATTTTTAAATGTTCAATATTACGAATTAAAGATGATAACACATAATATTACTCCATCCTCAGTATAGTATTTGTTAATATTCGTCATAGGCTAAACTAAATTTTTATTATTTTATAATAATTTATTCTATTATAATTTTATACAAATTAACTTGTATATAGTATCGCACTATGTCAAACTTCATAAAATTAGCAAAAGATATTCCGAATCCTTATAATTACACATTTTCTATTCTTCATAAATGAAGATGATTTTTCATAAAAAGAATAGGAGAAAAAATAACATAAATTTAAAAAAAAAATGAATAAAAATTTGTAAAAAATTTATTCAATTCACTATATCTTATTAATTGAACCCAAAAAAAATCCCCAGTGGGTAATAAATAAGTAAAATTAGGTGAGTAGCTCGGAATTCTCCGACAAATGTATTTAAAAAATTAAATTTTAAGTCATTGAAAGAAAATGTTACACTGTCTGATAACTCGAAAATTTATTCTTTAAAAATACACCAATCTTTGAGAGCGCTTTCGATCCAGAACGTTAGTAAATATTTTTTAATTAAAGTGAAGAATAGATTAATTTTGATAATGGAAACGAAGGTAAAAATAATTGAGCCGCACATCATAATATTAATAAAATATTTGTAAAATAAAACTTTTTGAATGACTTGTATTTCACCTGAGTGCTTCTTGAGGGATTATATATCTTATAAAATTTTAATTTAGCTCATATATTTACTATTTTAAAATAAATTTATACCAAAAAATAAAGTGAAACGTTACTAAAATTGTCTATAAAAAAACTTTTTCGAACCTTTGTTCCCTCAAAAAGAATTTTAAATCAATTATTTTTAGAACTGTAAAATTAATTATGGTAATATAAGTGAATTGAGAAACTAATTCGAATTAATATATTATCTATTATAAAACATTATTTTTGAATAAAATTTTTATTGAGACTTCGTAATTATGCTCTTATTAAAGTTTAATGCTTCTTTATTATATAAATAAAATTTTATAGAATGGGTATTCTTATGATTTAAATTTTAAATACTATAAATAACAGTTAATTTTTATAATATGTGTTATGGTGTAAAGATATTCTAATCTAAGATCTTAATATATATTTCATTTAATTTTATGAAATTTTAAATTTAGATAAAAGTCGAATATAAAACAATAATATTAATAAAGAAAAATTAAAAAATAAAAAATAAAAAAGGAAATGATAAGATATAGTAATAAAAAAAAATCAGAAAAACAAAACTAAAATCACTATATATTAAGCGTATTTTGGTGGAAATTTATTAATTCAAATTAACGAACGAAGTTGAAGAGAGGAAAACCAAAGCGTTTATGAAAAAAAAGAAAGATAGAATAATAACTCTAATGTGAGTAAGAAAAGAAATTAAATGCCAAGTCAATATTTTTCTATAGTGAGTAATTTAAAAACACATACTCAAAAACCTATTACGAGTGATTTTTTTTATTTATTTTTATAGAGATCTATTGGACAAAGTTGGTCTGCTCGCAAAAATTAAGGAAAAAAATCATAAATTATTATTTATATTAAAATTCTTAATTTTTAATAAAATAAATACTTTAAATTTAATTATAGAAAACAAATCCAAAAGAAGATGCTTAAATTTAAAATAGCGCTTAGTTAAAAATCACTATAACCCGATTTTTTTTTTTTACTCGTAATAATTATCAAAACTTTATTTTTTGAGAAAATACGCTATAATACTCTTATAACTTGTATAAATTAAATATAATCTATTTATTTTAAATCAGAGCTTAAATTTCACATATACTTGTAACATTTAATTGAAAGATATTTTAAATTAGATAAAATTTACAACTATATATGCAAGATTATATTGGGAGGATTAACTTTTTCTATCGGAAACATTCCAGCTAAACTCTAATTTTATTTTCATATCTTGAACTAGCTTAATTCAAGGAAATTTCTGAAAAATTCAACTTTATCTGACTCTGATCAAGAAATATCAATAATAATAATAATAATAATAATA
>LSSN01001495.1:0-20405 GCA_001970855.1 Smittium culicis
TAGACTCGGATCGTTTTTAGCCTTCCATAGGCTCGGAGTTTCAACAATCTATATACATATGATAATTATAAATATTGATATGTGCTGCTAAATGTGGCTTATCTGATAGAAAAGTAGCTTATGGTATAAGTATCAGTCAAGCAAAGCTTGAGTGGTATCTTTATAACAACAGGAGTAAGTCGTACCTTGAAAACCAGTTCCTCGATGGCTTGCTGGACTCCAACTTTTGTTTTTGCACTGCATTCAAGGAAGAGCGTTTGGATTGATCTTGCGTACTCTGCGCCTTCTTTTCGCGAAACAACTCGCTGTGCCTCCTAAAATTATACAGTAAATTTTATATTCTTTCTAAACTGGTAATGAATAAGAGTATATAAAAAAAAGAGATAGCATTATGTGAATATGTCGAAAGGGTACTTTATCTATTTTGTTTCCGATGATTATTTTTATAACGTTGTTATTTGTACAATAAGTGTTAAGTTCTTCGAGCCAAGTGTTTAAATGTTCGAAGGAGTTTCGATCGCACACGTCATAAACTGTTAGAATTACAAGTAAATTAGGGTTAAGGATTTATTAGCGTATATGTTACAATAAAACAACGTTTTAGGCGAATAACTGATGCTTACCCATGATTATTCCTTGTGCGCCTCTGTAGTAAGAGGACGTTAAAGTACGGAATCTCTCTTGCCCAGCAGTATCCTATTTTTATTAAAGAATAATTATAAATAACCATACCATAGCCACTATACTATTTTATCATACTAACCCATATTGCCAGTTTGTATTTTTTCTCTTCAATTTCGACGAATTTGACTTTGAAATCGACACCTAATGAAATATTTTATTGATTTATATTATAAGACATATAGATAAATTGAAGTGTTAAATTATTATAAATCAACCTATAGTGGGAGCTGATTCTTCGACTGGCAAAAAGTCATCGTCCGTGAAACGAAGCAGAATAGAGGATTTTCCCACGCCTGAATCGCCAATCATTAGAAGCTTAAAAGTTGCCTCAATATTTGAAAATTTTGGTGAATCCATACTATAAAATTATTTACGATATTTATAGTGATCCTATATGTTAGTAACGTCCAAAATCGAGAAAGTTTTATATTTGTTGGGTATTACTAAAATGGTCAATTGTGGTTCTTGATAAGGGTATGCGAATATGTGATGTTATTAGGAACTAGAAATGATTTGTGTTATAATAAGATTTAAGAAAAGATATCATTTAATTATCAGCATAGGAAATAAATTAAGAACAGAAGAGCAAAAGTAAAGTTAAAAAAGGTCAAGTGATGTAAGCAAAATTAAAGCTTTGCCCAAACATAAGCCCGCTTATTTCCACGCAAGTAATTATCCATCCCTGCTTTTTTATTTTCATTACGTTATGCCGTGAAAAATAGTTAAGGCTCTATTTTTTTATCTGCTATCAACAATCATAATTACTAAATGCCACAAAGTTTAAATAAAACCATAAAAAAGCCTTTATTTATATATCTTACCGATTTTCATCCAATAATTATTCATAGCTTTAAAGCCTGTCTACAAATCCATTCATTTTTAAGCCAATAAGCGCATGTATCTATAATTATTTTATCTATATTTTATTTTATTTTATTTACAGATTTAGTAGCATTAGGTTCTGTTATATGATCTAATTATAGTATTAAGTCTATATATCTTTTATTTAAAATGATTCTTTACTACTTCTAAATCGCCTATTTCAAACTTCAAAACTTAATCTCTCCAAACGCCCTTAACTGGTATCTTAATAGATACATTTTTATTGATTTACCTGTATTAAGCTATCGAATAATTGTTGATTTATAGCGCATGCAAAGAAAATCTGTTTATTAGGGAACTTACAGTAAAATAAGACGGTCAAGATGAATACTGAGCGATTCTTATTTTTTCTAAATAAAATCCAACATTTGATATTTCTTCGATACATTTTTTTAAATTAATTTTACGAGCAAATCTTAAATATCAAGCTAGAGCCTATGATGTGCATATTATTAAACCTATTGGTGCTATATGACATACGGCTTGATGGAATAAACGAAGTCAATACCAGAATAAATGCAATCTAAAAAAAAAAAAAGCGCTATAAAGCATACAATAGGAGCACACAAATAACAGCGGATTAGAATACTGGCGAAAACTAATTGTATTAACCTTCAAGCTAAATGTGCTTTAACCATAACAAAAATATTGGCTTGGAATATAGCTGCTAACGTTTCCCAAATCTACTGGCTATCCGCATAATAAACACAACCTATTTATTGGCCATAATTTATAATGCTCCAATCCTTCATCACTTTGGCCAATAATTATACAATTTTTGATATTAGTTGTATCTACAGCGCCAGCACAGCCAATTATTGAATGCAAGTCTTCTATGAGATTGAAGAGGAGAGTTTTGGGTCCACGGATTGGAGAAAAAATGGTCAAACTACCAGCGATTGGGTGTCTTTTTCTCCAGACCTTTTTATTGAACTCTTATTTTGAGCTTTATTGAATTTTAATAGGTCTGCCTGTTTATTTTTTTTTTTCTAGACAGACAAAACAATGTAGAAAAGTTCAGAGCCAAATCTTTTAGCTGAGGAAAAAATCCATTCATACCTTATATTGTTGTATCTAAACTGTTTTCTACAGCAAAATATTCACCTATCCGATTTTCTTCCGACTCCTTTGTATTCTCACTCTTCTCTTTCTTTTTATTTTGCAGTACTTTACTCATCGGCATACAATTAGTATACCATCATTCTCCTTAGAGGCCTCTGAATTATCATCACAAATTCTTATTTTTTTTTTTACAGAAAATGAAACTCCTCGCTATTCTAGCTTCAGCCTCGAGTCTATTCGCCGTGACCCTTGGTCTTAAATTCGACATGCAAAGCTTACATAAAGGTCAAGGTGCAAGTCGCTGTGTTTCGCAATGGATCCCAAAAGACACCCCTGTAAGAGTTAATATTAATACAAATCAAAATGCTCCTGGCCAAACTCTCACTGCAAACATCTTTGATGACAGTGTGAATAATAACAAATATACACACCACAGCGCTTTGACTAACCAAAAATTCTCCTTTATCACTCAAGCCCATGCTAACGTAATCGTTTGCATCGACAACGTTCTTCAAGATGGAATTCCCAACTCAAACCAATTCTCCGAAATTACCATCAATATGGAATCTGGCCAAAGTGCCTCTGACTTCCAAAAACTTGTCGTTGAATCTGAACTCAACCCTATTGAAGCCGAACTCCGCCGCTTAGAATCTAACCTCGAAGACGTTCAAGACTTCCTCAACTACCTCAAAACGTCTGAAGCTAAGCTCCGCGCTATGAACGAAGTTGCCAACACAAGAGTCTCCATGTTCAGTCTCATCACCATTGGCGTTCTTGTCTCTATTGCCACCTCCCAAGTCTTCTACCTCCGCCGCTTCTTCAAAGCCAAAAAACTAATTTGATCTATCCCCTTATTTTTTTATATACCCCTTTATAAATAAACATTAAACATACACTCTTTCTCATCTTCCTCTATATTTATTTCATCCTGCCTAGAAATTCTTGTATACCTGTAAACAAGCTTTAAAAATGTGGCAATCTAGCAATAGTTTTTTACTTGAATTTTATTGTGCAAATTCAAAATGAAAATTCTAAAGTAAATAAAAGTACTAGTCACTAGAAAAATAATAATAATAATAATAGTGGATGTCCATAACTTATTGTATTCACTTAAGAAGTTTTTCTATATCCTCTGGGTTTTTAAGCGACTGAAGAACGTCGGCTAACGACAAGTTTACTCCGATATTCTCAGACTTGACCAGATCATTAAACTCCTCCAGTTTCTTAAGCACCTCCTTATCGTTACCCACCTTCATCAGTGCAAACAAAGAAGGTGTCTTTATTGGCCTCTCTCGCAGATTTATTACCCCTCTCAACTCGAGCAAACTCAAAATTTCTATACACTTTTCTCGTATTTTTCTATTGCCCACCAATTTCGCAATATTACTTGAATGTCTCTTGTTGACCAAAGTGACTATTTTCAATCTATTTGCCGAGTTTATGGATCCAGTTACTCCACAACCAATACTACAAAGTTTCCCTGAACTGTTTCCTACAAAAGGTATGCTCGATTTACCTCGTATTTGATGAATAAATTTCATTGGATTCTTAGCTTGAATGTTTGCTGAACTTAAAAGAGCTAAAGAGGATTCTGCTCTGTTCATATAGCATCTCCCGCTTCGCAGCGAGGTCATAGCTAGTTTACAACTGCTTCCAATGTTCATTTTATAAATTATTTGCTCGCAACTTTATGGTTCTAGTAAATTTTGTCTATACTGCCTTGGAAGTATTATATTGCAAAAAAAAAACAAAAAAAGAAACGGATCAAATGGCAAGTAAAAAAAAAACGAAAGGTTGAATTTTTGTTTAACGAGTAAAGTAAAGCAAATAAAGTTTGTTCTTTTTATAAATTAAAAAAAAAAAAAATTATAAAATCTTCCATTAAAACTTTAAAATCGTATATAGTCAGTCTTAACCAAAGAAAAATTCCTCGCAATACTAAATTCAACAAAATATTAACCTTTCCCCATACTCGAATTTAAATTGTTTTATTTTAAAGTGCCAATGTTAGTCTATTATAAGTTAAAATTCAATTATAATATAGCAATAGTAATGGTAATATTAATTTAAAGCGGAGAAGATATATAATCGCTGACATATTTGTCTGGCTGATGAATATACCAATATATTAACCTTTGGTGCTCTCAACGTAATTTTCACTTCCAGCATTGTTTCTGTAACTCTTTAATACCAATAACGTATATGGTTTATATATAAAAAAAAAAACAAACTGACATGCTGCATGATACATATATCCTTATCAAAATGTAGATATTGTAATACTTGAAGTATTATTGTTATTATTAGCTTCTGTGTAGGCATCGCTGTCTCTGCTGTTAATGCTAGTTCTACGAATAATACTATTCCTTTTGATTATCACCCTCCTACCACCGTTCCTATTTATTCGGAAATTTCTGTTACTCCGTCTACCGCTTTGTGAAAGTAAATTCACATTAAAGAAAAACTTTTTTTCAAGAAACGAGTCCATACTTTTAAAGTCGTCGTCTGTCTGCTCAGAAACTGCTACCAAATTGCCAAATTCTGAGGTTGGACTATAATTTTGTACTTCAGTTGATTTATTATCTCGGTTTGGCTTTTTTGATCCGCCTTCCACATCTTTACCCAAGAGTATTTCTGTAAAGTAATCCAATTCGGCACTTCCAACAAATTTCTCACCTCCAGCTAGACTTTTTATAGATTTTTTACAGCTTTTTAAACTCGGATTAGATTTTTTTTTAAAGATACTATCGTTATTCAGCAGAATGCCTAAATCTCCTTTCCCGATATCTTTACTGAAATCATCGATGTAGTAGAGGTTCTCTGACTCTTCCTTCTCCTGATCCTTGGAAGCAGTATCTACCAATTCGCCAATTATTCTGATACTACTTCTAGCTCTACTACCATTATTTCTACGTCTAGTTTCAACATATTCCTCATCAGTATCAGAACCATTCTCTATACTGTGTACGCTAACTGCAGGTATCTTATTTAAGCTCAATTCAAGGAATTCATCACATTCGCCATTTGTATTTAAATTATTTTGCGTTATATTTTTTGTGATATCACAATGAATGTTTCTGACAGGTAATACCCCTGCTTTATTAGAGCTTTTCTTATCTGCACCACTACTCGAAATACTTAAGCTCCTATCTCGTTCCCAATTTTCAACGTCATCTTCATCTAAAATATTTTCTGCGACTTGCGATATGGCCTCGGATTTTTCTATCACTGACTCAACAAGTCTTGCTGAGTCTTCTTCCATGTTAGAAATTGCTGAATAATACAATAAAGGAGTATTCTTCTTCAGTATTGAAATCATTTTACTCGAATCTATTGCCACTTTTCGAACAAGCAACAGATTTCTCAGCGGCGTTTTTATATTACCTTCGAGCTTCCTTATACTTGATGCATTTACTCTGAACAATGCAGCCAAATCAAGGCCATCTTTCTTGATTTCTTTATCTATTATTGTTATTGATGATTGTCCGCTGTATGAAGACGATGATCTATCCCCAACTGCTGTATTACTTGCATTTTCAGTGGATTGATCCTTGATTTCCTGTTTTTTGTCTAGCCCGATATTGTTCAGCATCAAATCTCTTAGCTTTTTTTGCGAGCAAAATATTTTTTCTTCAGGCACTAAATCGAGCACTCTGTAGTCTATGTCAATTGACCCACTGCTAGGAACATCTACCTCATCATCCCTTCCTCTTCCGTTTGCCATAAAACCAACATACTTCTCCCCATAATTAACGCCTTTTGATCCTCCATTAACACCATTTTTACTATCATTTTTCATCTTTGGAATTTTCTTAATGAGATCTTTTGGATCTGCGAATTTATCATATCCATCACTACCTTCTTTCAGTTCTTTACTCTTCTTATCTAACCCAAACATCTTTTTTAAATCAAATCTTTTCGCAATCCATTTTTTCCCTGATCCATACTTACTACTAACCTTTCTTATGTCAGTATTTGATAAACTTTCGTGTATGCAACTTACTTCACTAATTTCGTAATCATTTTTGACACTGCTAGCTCTTGCTTTATTTTTATCGCCAACTTGACAATCATTGGAACCAATTTCTTCGCTTAGTACACCATCAATAACCTCGGTCTCGTTCTTTAATCCTTGATTTGACATAATGGATTGTTTACTCTTTATCCTCCCAATAACTGAAAAATTCAGATCCAATAAACTCCGGAACTTCAAATTCCTGCTAACCTTATCCGTTTTCTTTCCATTTACCTTCTTTTTTTCGCCATGTTCGTTGTCTTCATTTATTTCACGCTTGGGTTTAATTGATATTTTCATAAAATCCCTGGATTCGATATGTTCTTTCATGGCTGTCTTCTTTTCTTTAAACATTGTGTACCGCTAATTTTTTTCTCGAAAACTAGCACTATACTTTGTGTATATAGAATTTTATAACCTAAATAAGTTTACTATTTGTTCAGAAAATGTTTTTAGTCGTATTTTAAAGTATTTTGTGATATATTCAAACTATACACCATTACTTACTATTGAAAATGTTTTGTACTAAATCAGTATTCCTTACTTCGTTTGGCGCTGATTTGTTTTTTCTTTGTATTGTGCTTACTATACTAAACTCTATATCAATTAATTGACTTATCGTAGATTTTTATAAGATAAAATGATTATTTGTGCAATTGATGTTTCAAAAAAAATTATTTAGATGAGTCTTATTTCACGTATTTTTGAGTTTAGTTGATGTTCTTTTCTATTCTTTTTTATGGGTATGATATTACTATTAATCTTTGTTAAATTTAGCCTGGTTGGGTTTTCTCTTTTCAAGTTATTCAAATTTTAAAGGATATGATTTTATCTTTTATAATTTTTTTATCTTTGGATTTAATAGCATCAATATAATAAAGAGCAGTTTTAAATTTTTCTCTTCGATATTTTTTCTATCCTATATAATATATATATATTAAAATCTGTGTTTTCAGAAAATTCACGTTTCTCTGTTTTATTACTATATTTTTTTTGTGCAAAATTTCTAATGGAATGCAAATATTGAATTTTTCTAGATGATTTTTATATTTTATGTAGCCTCTATTTTTTTAATAAAAAAATGGATTAGTCTAAAACAATATACTTACAAATCATTATCTCGTATTTCTGTAAATAATATAATAGCAATATAGTAATATAATAATATTAATTGTGAAAAAATAACAATACCTAATTGATATATAAATCCCAAATATCTGATGGCATACAATTACTAACAGTTAATCCGACTATAATATTTAGATCAATAATCCTAAATTATCTTTATTTATAATTTAAAAATGTGTTATAAAACTTTAGTTGCTTTGTATTAATTCTGAAAAAAAATTTTGAAAATATGTATGTGATAAATTATGAACTAAAAGTTTTTTTTATATGATGTTGCAGACTAATTAATACAAAAGGTAATAATTTTCATTCACTAGTCTTATTTTCATTAGTTTTATAACTAAAGGCGAGTATATTAACTAATTGTTTCTTGTAAAAATAAAATTTTTAATTAATTGAATCTATTATATCTATTATTAACATAGATGTTTATATAATGCACATATATGCGTATGTATGTATTTACTTTCTTTCTTTCTTTCTTTCTTTCTTTCTTTTCTGGGATTAAGTGGCTTAAATACACCGAATTAATACAGAATTAAAAATTTTTTTTTCTCTTTTCATTTCAAGTTACTGCATAATATTTTTATAACAAATACAAAGCTAATATAGTTTTGTGATACCAGATCATTCTAAACAATAAAATAAGTCCTCGCATATATTAAACTAACACACATTTCATCCAATGAGTATAAACAGAAAAAAATGAGCCAAAATCTTATTTTTTGTGCTTTTTTATTTGCTTGCAAATAAAAAAAATCATAAACCTCTTTTACCCTTCACAAGTTAAATTTTATTAGACTCGTTATATTCCAATTACTTTTATTAATATATTAGATCTAGACAGTTTTTTTATGATTTTGACTTATTATGTTTCTCCTTTTTCCTTTTTTTATTTACAAGTCCTAAATAAAAATCTGCATAATACTCTGAATTATGGGAAAATAAAATTTTAAAGTCCAGACTCCCGTACAATTCCAATTACAATACTTTGTTGGCATTCCATCAGTCCTTCAATTAAAAAGCCCTAGTAACTACCCCACAACTTTTTTAATCGTTTTTCAACATAAAACATCAATATTATACTCGCGTTTATGTGTTAGCTTTTCTTTACCCCGCGCTTTTCTGACTGAATATCTCTTGATTAGATATACTTACTATAATATTTGCTTTATTCATAATAATTCATATTTCACTACTAAATATTTAAGCTACTCCAAATTAAATATTAAATCTTTTTTTAATAGTCCCTTTTCATCAGATTTTATTCTTTTATTTCGCTTTATTATTATACTGAAAAATGGTGCTGAGACACTACTTAAAAGTAAGGAATGTAAAGATGAAATGGGTTTACCGTTTATCCAAGCTCAACAAAGTACTTTTTTTAATAAAAATTTTCAAAGTTAGCCTGGATTTTAAATTTTTCTGGGAAAAAAAATTTTTAAATGATGTGCGGTTGTTTCATACAAAAAATTTTAAACCCAATATATTAATATGTATGTTTGTGCTGTGTGGATCGATAAAAAATATTCTAAAATAATGATATACTTTAATTAGTTTCGTTTTAGCTAAGTTTAAATCAAAAAATTCAATAACCCCTCCCCATCAGCTTAAATGCTTTTCATTCTTGTCAATGCAATTTAATTTTTCTATGAATTTCTCTGGGCTTAGTATTTTTAAACCAGAAATTTTATATATATACGAATTAAATTATAAATTATTCAAATCAAGGGTTAAGACTATATTCAGTATATCCATAAATCAAAGGCTATAACCAAAAAGAAAAAAAACTCAGATTATAATTTTTTGAAAATTTGTGTTAATAAAAACGCTGAATTTTTTTTTTTACCGAATTAGCTCTGATTATTCAATTGACTGTATATAAATTAAGAAACGCTTTATTAATCATCTGATATCATAAGGGTATTTTTTTTCTGTAAAGTCTAGTTTTCTGGATTTATTAAGGGTAACTCGATATATTTAATTTTAAAATAAGATCAAATTCTAGTTTCTTTAGTTATTTTGATTTAATAAGATTTTTTTTTAATTATCTTTTTATTCTCTCTAGATATTCCTGATGAAAAATAAAGATATTAGCCAAAATAAAATTTATAGAAATTTATTGTGGAAAGTTGTGGGAGATTTTTAATTTTATGAGTAATCTATTCAATGGAAATCATATATAATTATTATTTTATTACGTGGTTATTTGATCATTTAACTAATTGATGTTTTTATAGAGGCCGCCTGCTTTTTATCTAGTTTTAATCAATCATTAAAATATTGGAAATAAATATTATAATTGGGCTAAAAAAAGTATTTAATTTTTTTCAAGTTAGAATATTGCATAATACACTTTGAATTTACAAATAATCTACAAAAATAAATATAAAATCTTGGTTTTTTTTATCGATATCTTTATTTTAAATAAACTAAAGCTATTCAAAAAACTAATAAAAATATTTAAAGTGTTCTTATATGTTTAAAAACTATTTTTTCAGCTAACTCCCACAAGCCACTCTATCAGCTCGATATTCACTAGATATTTTTTGAAATGCTTAAAATAAAAATTTAAAACCTGCAAGAGAAAAAATTAAAAATTTTCCAAAAATTTCTTAGGATTAGAGAAAGATATATATTCACTAATTTTTTTATTATTTTTATGAAAACTTTTACTGCATAGATATCATTTATTATTATTGTGAAAAAATAATGATTGACTAGATTATTGATACCAAACTTTGAGAAATATTTAAACAAAAATTTATAGCAAAAATTTTCTATAATTATTCTTCTAGTTTAAATATATATATAATTTTATTTGATTTATTTTTTTACGATATAAAACAGCTAAAAAATAAAAAGCTTGTATTTCATAAAAAAAATAACTAATTGATGAGTAATACAATAAAATATTAAAATTAGTTATTTTTATATTTATTATTTTCAGATAATATCGAACAAAAAAAGTCAATATTAAAAAACAAAAATTAAGATGACTTGATGATAATTTTTTTTTTTAACTTTAAATATTTTTATGCGTACTTTTTTTAGTATTAATATATAGGGCTGAAAAAATGTGTAATTATAAAATTCAGGGAATTTATTCTAACATTTCATAAATTAGTTTATTTTTCTGTAAATTTTTAAATTATTTAAATAAATAAACTAATTATAGTATATAATAAAAAAAATTAATATTATAAAATTAATTATATTAATTTATTCAAAGCTGTTATTTTTAAGTAAATTTTCACTGCAAGCTTTATAATTTATTAATATGTAGAATTTTATTATTTAATTATATTTTATAACTAACCTGAATAATAAAATATTTAATTAATTCAGTATATTTATTTCGACTAAAAATCGATTTATATTATATCTTTTTATTATGAGATAGTCTATAAATAAATATTCCGGTATAAATATATGTACTATGTTTTTTTGGATTTATTCTACAAGCCATATCTTGAGTATATTTATGTTATATTACTTTTTTATACTATTAATTATACACTAAAAGAAAAGTTTATAATAGATATTTTAGGTTTTACAAATTTCATTTGAAAATTTATTTTTTGAAACTAATTATCAATATTAATATCATACACTTAAAAAATTATTCTTGACTTTTATTTTTATTCAGAATTATAGAAAATATATTAACCTTAAAATTAGATATTTTTAAAAAAATAAATATTAATATAAAGTATAATCTGAGTAAGAAATAAGTATTTTTACCCCATTTTGGTTCGAATACCCTCTCAGCAATTTTCTATTTTAGATGTTTTTTAATGATAAAAATAGCTAGCAAGGAACTAGCTACAAATTAACAAAAAAATTTAGCCATAGTCTAGAATTCTTAATATAATAATTTGATTTGTTTATTTTTTTTTAAAAAAAAAAAACAATACTTATTTCTTCAAGTACATTTTTTAGTTTCCATGTTTAAAATTATATTTTATCTCGTTTTACAGCCATTTTAAAATAAAGCTGCGAATTGCCTTCTCAGAGTACAATTGAAAAATATCCGGATTATTTGAAATATAAATAATCAATTCACAAATAAAATTTACTAAATCTTGAAAATTTAATTTAATTAGCGTATAAAATAGTTTTTTTAAAATTTTAGGGGTATTCACAAACAATAAATCAATATTTTTTCGATTTAAAATCTATAAATTTGCTTTTTTAGAAGATTTACGCCTTAAAGTGTTGATATATTAGTGGTTTTACCTATCTATTTTTTTTTTAATTTTCTCATCAATAATTATACTATTTTTATATTAAATAAAAAATAAAAATAATGACATTTTATTTAATTTATTTTCACCTTTTAATTGATTTTTTCAAGTAAAATTTTTGCAAACACAAATTTTAATATCTATTATTTATGTTATAATTTTATTTTTATGTAAAATAATTTACAAATAATACCATAATTATTAGAAAAAGCTCCTTTTTTCAAAATATTAAATCATATTCACTAGATAAATAATAAATTAAAATAATATTTGTGGTTATATTTTTTTTTTTAGCAAATTAAATTAAAATGCTAAAATTTAAAAAAAAAATTCGCCTCATTTTCATGTTTATATAATATTTTACCGATAAAATTGGAAATTATATTTAATAGAAAGTTTAATTAATTTAAATACGCTTTATTTTGAAGCAATTTTAACATTTTTTTTCAATTATCCCATATATTTACACCTAATTGATATAAATTGAAGAATAATCTTAATACCTGTTTTTTTACACCTTTTTCTTGTTGTTTTTTTAGTATTTTGATTTTGAAGAAAATAAAATAAAACCTAAAAATTTTAATAATATATAAATTTGACTTATTTTTTTTTATTTTATAAAATATTTTCTGGTTTTAATTAGTGGTCGAAAACATGTATGATTTTATTTTAACCTTATTAGATTATTTCAACTATTCTAATTGAAATTTTTTACTAAATCTCTAGTGATAGAGTTATTTTTTTCACAAAAATTTCTATTTTTAATCAAATTATATTGCCTGGGTGGATCTCTTGGTTGGCTGATTGATCCCATTTCCCTTTAGATATGCAGCCGGTAGACTGGAAGAGCAATTTATTAGTATTAGAATATAGTTTTTTTATGCCTTGAATCAACTTTACTATTTTTTTTAGTTTAATTTACCGCATATTGTCTTGTATTGTTAATTTACCAATAAAATTACGTGATTAAAAAAAATAAAAATATATTAATCTATACATTTTTCTCTAAATAAAATCAATTTAATTAATAAAGATATTATCTTTATATTTTTTGTGACATTTTATAATCATATCAAATACTTTTTATTGTTTTTAGTGACTAATTATTTTAATTTCTCGATGTTAGTTACTTATCTAATTTGAATTTTTTTTTGAAAATTTTCAAGTATTTTAAAGGCGATTCATGTATTAGTAAAAAATATAAAATAAAATCGCATATATTTAAAGACTCTATATTTGCATTAAAAACATTTAGGATATAGTTTAAATACTATTATAAATACAATTTATATCTACTTTCTTTCTATGTCAATAAAATAATTATAAATACAAATACTCGATTATAATTTATACCGGATTAGAAAAAAATTTTCCGAATCTATCATCATTACTAGATATAGTTTTTTTAGTACGGGTTTAATTTTTTTTTTTTTTTTCGCTTCAATACCCAAGGTAAAAAAGTGATTTTTGAATTAGATCCATATAATTGGTGTATATTAAATTTTTACGAAGTTTAAATAAAAGCATAAAAATAATTTTGGATGATGAATATTAGTATAATCAAAATTTTAAACATATTTTCATATAATTCCATTAAATATCCCGTATTTCTCATATTTAGTTTATAAAAGCTAAATAAAATATATAATTTATAAGCTTAACTATAAATTAGATGATATTTTTTTTATTTGGATTTAAAAGATTATGTTTATAGTACGTTTCATAAATAATATTATTCGATTATACACATAATATATATTTTATTTTTTAATTTTATTCGAATATTACTGAAATATATATTTTCAGATTTATTGGCCAAAAAACTTTTCTGCTGTGATTTGGTTTAGAGTAGTGGATTTTCATTTGGTTTATTATACCGCTCATGAGTTTTCGATAATCTATATAATCCGATTTTTGTCCTGTGTAGCTTATTTAATGCGTTTTTTTATTTTTTGAATAAATACTATTGATTTTCTGTAAAAGCGAAGTTTTTTTATTGTTAATTTATATTTATTTACACATTTCCATATAAAAACTTTTTTCAATCGATCTATTGTATGAGAAAATTTTTTCGACTGGTATTAGATTGAATACATAAATTATACTTTGTGTGTATTATCGAAAAATTTAAACATCTTTATTCAATTTGGGGATATCGATACACTTACTAATTAAAATATAAATTGTATATATAGTAGCTATGTGATATAATTTTACTTATTAAATTATATATCTTTTCTCAAATCTTTTCAAAACTATTAAATTATAGATTTTTAAATTTAAATATTTAAAACGCCGAATAAAAAAATATTCTGAGATTTCTTATTTATTCATTGATTTTTATTTATTAAATATAGATTATTTATAATTTTATTACAATTTTAGTATGTTTGTGCATGTGTTTTGAGAGTATTTTTTATCACAAGCTTTTGTAAACTTTGCAGAAAATCAAAAAATGGAGGTAAATTTTAAAACGAATTAATATTATTTATAAAAGCTATACAATATATTTTAATTAAAATATAATAAATAACAAGTATAAATATAAAAAAATTGAAAAATCTGTAATTTAAACATAGGAATTTTTCTTCCATACATAAAAAGTATTATATTTTTATTATCATAATCAAAATTTATTATGGCGCAATTATTGATTATTATGTCACAATGACATTCTTCCATATTTAATGATAACTATTTCCCTAACTTTATCTAGCTATTTTTACCATGTCCATTCTTCCAAACATATATAAGAACAGCATTATCCTTTTCCGTGAAAAAATATGCTGTTCAAAAATATTGCATCACCATAGTTCCTAATCCCCATTACGCTTTTCTTTTTATATACCAATAAATATCCCTTGAAAAACCAGCCTTGACAGGGTAATCATAGGGTATATATTTGAGCGTGCCAAAATTTTAAGTATAAAAATTAAGCAAAACACAATTATATGCTATTTTATTTGAATATAAAGCGATTAGTATAAATTTTGTACTTTCCTCGGTCAAAGTAAATGTATTGATAGATACATTACAATATCTATTGTAAAAAATACTATAATGAACAATACTATATGGCACAAAATATATAATATAAAGTAAAATAGTGATAAGTAAAATAAATAAAAATTCTGCAGATAATTCACCAATTATTGTGCCTCAAGTACACCCAGCTTATAGATAAATTAACGCGAATTTGGATATGTGCTATAATTGGAGCTGTTTTTTTTTTTTTTATATTGGGTGGAGAATGGTAGATGGAGCAAGATAGTACAGATGCTAATTTCCAATGACATAGAGAGAAAATAAAAAGAGGTGATATGCGAGATTATTGGCAATCACGAAATAATTCTTTTTATGTAGTGAATAATAGGGAAGGATGGGTTGCAGGCATCGTTCTGATGATTGGCGGATTAGTAGATGAAGGGGAATGCGGGTGGGTGATTTATTGAAAATGGTTGGCTAATGGAAAAATTTTTATCGCGGTAAGACGCGCTTTTTATTTCAAGATGCATACTGTGGTTTAGATATATAATGTAAAAAAAAATAAAATAAAATGGGGAAAAATAAAGATAAAAATAAGAGTAGAACAGTTTCTTTTAATAGGAGGGAGATTGTAGTAATAAAGCGAGGTAAGAAATGTATTATGATGGCTTTAATCCTTCATTGAAGGTGTGTGTGTGTGTGTGTATTTATTAGCGGAAGAATTGTATCTGAATTATCATCAATGCTAATAATATTTTGATTTTTAAATATCGAGGGAGGTGGGAAGTGAGTTGAGTAATAAAAAAAGAAAAAGGGTGATATTATTTAGCGAGTTTGACCTTTTTAGATTGATGGCCTTCTGCGATCATATCTTCTGAAGGAGTTAGGGTGCATTCGGCTATGGCGACTGATTTGTGTGTGAATCTTCTGTTAGCTAAGTTAAATGTTAAAAAAATTTATCGTTATGGAAGTATGATGGAAATAAATAACTATCGTTATACACTATCCCTTGAGAAAACAAGAAAGATATAAATGCTTGCAAAAGCGATGCGAGCTTAAATAGATTTTAAGATCAAGTAGAGAATGGAAGAGATAGAAGGTGAGTTAGTGTGTTACTTGAATGGATCAGACAGAGTCTAGGTGATTCAGTTAGAGACTGTTTGCTGTCAGAAGCGGATATTCCGGCGAGGGTGAAAAGGTTAGTTATATCATAAGGAGATCTTGTGTCAAAGTAGTTCTTAGCAGCGCTGGTGAAAACGATGTTTTGGGCTCTGGTTGCTGAGATGAGGGCTATGGAGTTAGATAGCCAGAACTTGCGTATTGAGGAGTCAGCGATAGATTCAGAGTAAGAGAGTTCGAAGAAGTAGCCTTTCTGAATTGCTTGCGAGACGGGCTTGAGTTTCAGGGTGAAGGGGATCCTGCAGGTCATATCAATAGATATGAGATCGATTGCTTCGAAACTTCCACTGCATGCGCAAGAGAAAGCCTTTTCGGTGTCGGGGATGACTGCAACTATATCGTACTCATTCAATGTGGCGTTATTTGAGGTTAAGGAATAGTTTTGGCTGGGATCAGAAATTTTTAGAGAAATACGTTTGAGGACAGTGAATTTTTTTGGGGAGGAGTAGTTTTCGATTCCAGGTTTAATTCCTTGTTTGGATAACCAGGAAACAGTGACGCCGTCGATTTCAGGGAAATTTGACCAGGCTTGGAGGACTGAATCGCTGAATTTTCCATCAATGATTTGGTTTAGGGCTACGACTCTATAACCAACTAATTTATAAAAAATTTTAATAAAAAATAAAGTTGATTGAATGGATAAAAATAAAAATCCATATTTTATAGTAAAGATAGTATTATAGGGAAAGTTTAATAACAAAAGGTACGATTTTTTGCTTCTAGTATGGTTCTTGTTATTTGAGACCAATCTTTGAGCGTTGGCGGCTTTCTTGTAAAGGTTTCAGGAATCGGTATATTCAAGTCGATAAACATAGCTGAAAATTTATTTATATATTAGAGTATTTATTTTTATAGAAACATTTACAGTTATGAAGAAAAGGGGATTTTTTAATATTTAATAATAGAATTAAATGTTTGAATTACTGGGAAAAAAAAAATTTTTATGTTGTGTAAATGAATGATTTATTCGATTAAATAAACTATACAAAATTTTTATGTAAAAAAATAAAGAAAGAAAGCTAATAGTAAAAAAAGTAGAAAATATTTATACTACTATAAAATATAAATACTTTTAAAAATATAAATTTTGATTAATAACAAAGTTTTTTTTTTACCCTATCAAAAAAAACTGGACCTCTCAGCAGTATTTATAAATGCAGAGAGGATTGAAAAAAAGGAAAGGTGATATAGTTTGATTGACAGCGAGTTGAAGTAAGGGGAATTAGGCAGAGGCAGAAGTGAATTTGGTAACAGCTTTTGAACCTTCAGATACAGCGTGTTTGGCCAATTCACCAGGTAGCAATAGTCTGACAGCAGTTTGAATTTCTCGGGAGCTGATGGTAGATCTCTTGTTGTAAGCAGCGAGTTTTGAGGCTTCAGAAGCTATACGTTCAAAGACATCGTTGACGAAACTGTTGAGGATGGACATACCTTTGGTGGAGATACCCAAGTCAGGGTGGACTTGTTTTAGGACCTTGAAGATATAGATGGAGTAAGTTTCTTTGCGAGTAGCACGGCGTGGCTTGCGATCACCGGCTTCTTTTGGGGTCTTTGAGACAGAGGAGCTAGATTTTTCTTGGGATTTTGGAGGCATGTTTGAAATTAGTTAGTTAGTTAAGATTGAAAATTATTAAGTAGATTAAAAGTTCAATATTGTTTAAGCTTGATAAACTGATTTATGTTGATAATTTAATTGAGAGCAAACCAAGGGATATTTATACATTTTTTGTGGGTGTGGTTCTTGGTTTAGAGCATATAATCAGAACTACCGTAGCCTCCAACCAAAACGCATGCATTTTGGATTTTTTCAAGGCGGATTTGGAAAGGTATTCTTATGAGCAAATTTTAGGGATTCCAAATAGCTATTACTACAGTGCCCAATAGGTGTATGCTTTTATTAAGCGTCGAACTCCATCTCCCGTTTCGATTTATGAGTGCACGCGTCAGTATTTACACATCCGCGAAAATATCCAATAACTCTTTCAAAAACCTAACGCGATTATGTTATTACGCGATATCCAATAATCTACAAATAAAAAGGGCTATTTATAGTGAATTCGCTACTATTTAATCTTAAGCCCAACTTGGACTATTTGCTTTATCTATTGATGCACAGACGGCAATTTACCTGACATTTCTCTTGGATAAACACTATATGTAGATTCTATTGGCTAAAACATAGTTAATAGACTCTTTCCTCAGTACAATGTGAGCAATTGTTGGCCGTTCCTTTCCGTAGAATATAGTAGAGCCAAGAGGCTCTTAGGACGAGCCATACGTAAGCTATTATGGCTTCTATAAAAGATCCGATGATTACTCTAATAGCTTTTCTTTATTTATTATTGGGATTAATTTGGGATAGTTGTGGAGGATATTGTGTTATTGGCCTATAAGCCTCTTAGCTAGTCTCTCAAAGCAGTATTTTAGTGGTATGGAGACCAATAATCGTAAATTCTGCGATAATGCCTTGCAGGGGGAAGGCCCAATAATTATAATTATAACACAGCTTCAAAAAATCGGATTGCCCAATAATCATATATAAAAGCCCATTCACGCCTTTCCCCCTAATATGTGCCTAAAAATGGATTGCCCAATAATCAAACTATATACACAAATTCAGAAACACTGGTCAATAATCTAACACCAAATGTAATCGAAATGGATTAACCAATAATCAAACCAGCTAAAAAACGTATTCTGGGTCACTCAGTTGACAGAACAATGTTGGCTACTCTGGCGGATTACCCAATAATCAAAAAGAAGTAGCCCAGTTCTACAGAGTAATATTAGATACCACTGATTCATTGGGTTTTAAAGGCAAAGCTATAACCTAATCCAAAACGTAGCTAGCAATATATAACACAACAGCCGCCCTTTGACGCGAATTCAACTTGTGTAACGAATCATTGTATCTTGGTCATTTAAGTCTATCACTTATTGGACTATCTCTTCTTAAAATTTTTATTCTAGTAGTGTTGTCCAATAGACGATAAGTATAAATTGAGACGCGTAACTAGATTCTGATACTTCGATTTTAATTTATGGAGTATGTGGATAATTACCGTTTGCGGAAGGGAGTGAGCACTCATAATCTATAGAGACACACGAACCGTTAACAATCATGGCTTTTATTGGTCCAGATGTTAAAAAATACGAAGACGCGTTTTCTACTCTATATTTACTTTAATTTAAATTGTGAATTGTACATTTCGATTGTTGGCTAAGAAATGCTTTTTGGCGCATAGGATTAAAGCAGCAAATCCAATTAGCCCTTACTATCCAGGCATTGCCCTATTATTAGCATCTCTTCTTGCCACTAATAGGAAGCATAATCCAAACCCCTTTTTTCCTTGCCTTTTGCTGGATTCTACTCATATATAAATACCCCCCTCAACACCCAATCTATTTACAAAACTAAATCAATATCAACAAAATTAATATACTATCAAGTGTTCTGAATACTTAGAAACCTATACAATCTCTTTTATCTTAACAACAACTACTTAAATAATTAAAATGGCCGGAGGAAAATCAGGAGGTAAAGCCGCTGTCTCAGACTCACAAAAAACTAGCAAGACCCGTTCATCAAGAGCCGGACTTCAATTCCCAGTCGGTCGTATCCACAGACACTTGAAGAAAGGTAACTATGCTCAACGTGTTGCTGCTGGTGCCCCAGTATACATGGCCGCTGTTCTCGAATACCTAACTGCTGAAATTCTTGAATTGGCTGGTAACGCTGCCCGTGATAACAACAAGCACAGAATCATCCCAAGACACTTGCAATTGGCCATCAGAAACGATGAAGAATTGAACAAATTGCTCGGTGGTGTCACTATTGCCCAAGGTGGTGTATTGCCAAACATCCACGCCACCCTCGTCCCACCAAAGAAGTCCAAGAAAGACTCTGTCTCTCAAGAAATGTAAAAAAAAATAACCATTACAAAATTAAAATAGTATATCATCAAATACTCCTACAACTTCTTTACAAACATATAACCCCTCTCTACTTACGAGTGACCCAAGTGTTGGAAGCCCTCTTATAAAGCAGACTTCTTTTCATATATTCTAATTTTTTACACATAAACCTTTATATTTATATTACTAGCAAGTTATCTTTTTTCTCTACTTTTCTTTTTAATAGTGTGTATAGTAAACTCTTGAAAAAAAATAATAAACTATATTTCAATCAAATTATTTTTAGTTATTATTAAATTTTTATAAAG
>LSSN01001498.1:0-19142 GCA_001970855.1 Smittium culicis
CAAGCGACCACTCTATACGAAATAGTACGCCGGCGGAAAACTCATAACAAGGAAACATGGCTGTGCTATATCGACTATAGCAAGGCCTACGACCGGGTCCCCCACATGGCCCTACTGCATAAACTGCGATCAGTGGGCATTGGAGGCAAACTCCTCAATATGATCAAGGGCATGTATGATGCTCCGAAAATCGCAGTTAGAGTTGGAAATGAAGTTTCCAACCCCACCGAATACCTATGCGGAGTGCGGCAAGGGTGCCCAGCCTCGCCGATACTTTTCGATTTTTATATTAATGATATATTCAAGGGCGTACGAGGTGTGCGGGTGCCTGGGCTCACCTCACGCATACCCGGACTACTGTTCGCTGATGATGCCGTGCTATTTGCCGAATCATCAGCCGATTTACATGCCGCACTGGATACCATTACCGAATGGTCGGACACTTGGGAAATGGCTGTGAAGGCCTCCAAGTGCGGGATAATGACTATAAACGGGGAGTTGACTACTGATATGACCCTGCAGGGCCAAAAAGTCGACTCCACCGACCAGTACATCTACTTGGGCTATATTATGAATAGCAAGTGGGATGTATCTGAGACAATCAAGAACAACAAGTATAAGATCAGGAAGGCTGTATACGCTGCATACAGCTTTCTGAGACGGTCTGATGTGCTGACAACATTAAAAATAAAGTTCATCAATTCGGTACTGATGCAGATTGGATGTTACGGTGGGGAGACATTTGGCATGAGCGAAGCCAGATGCAAGCCCATACAGTCAGAAATCGACAAGGCAATCAGACTGGTTGCCAACGTCGGAAAATCAGCGGCCATGGAGCGCATCAGGGACGAACTGGGCATAAGCTCAGTGTTCATGCGCACCAGCACAGCCCGTGAGCGTGCATACCACAAATGGCCAACATCAAAAACATGGATCGCCGACCTCATCAAGGCTCCGATGAAGGCCCGGATGGCCACCTGGGTGACCGGGAGTGCCCGGTGGATCAAAAATTTTTGCTCTCATGATTCAAACGGTCAGACTATCATCACGATAGTCGACCGGAAACGACGAAATAATCGGTCTGTCATCCACCGGTGGAAGATGGATCGGAAAATAGGCAGAAGAGACAACTGGGTTGACCTTCAAGCAATGTATTCAGACCTGAAACTGGGCCTCAGATCATTGTGAAAATGTGTATGGGCACATTCCAAACCGCCCAGCGCCTGTCAAACATGAAAATCGTCGATCAAAAGTTTATAAATTTTTGCCCCTGCTGCAACTTGTGTGTACCTGAGACGGTCGAACACATATTTCTGAGATTCAGCCGATGGAGATAGCACCGATCATCGTCGATTGGACGGTTCATAACGACACCGATCCGCTCTGTCGAAAAATTTTTACTTTCAAGTTTCAACGAAGCCCGGTTGGGGCAAGTTGGTAAACTCTTTGGGAGGGGGGGGGGGTCAACAATATTAGCCAGCATCGAGCTTGCAGAGCCGATCAAAATTTTGAGCTGGAAACAGCCAAATTTTTGATCGGCATCCGCGTGCACTTTTCTCTTATATTGAAAATAATATGTGATTCACAAGCCACCTTGAATCTATGCCCAGTGGGTATGGAACTGCTAGAGCAGCAGAAGGGGATGGTTGAAATTTTTTTTTTTATATTTTTTTAATTTATTTTTTATTTTTACGTACTATTTAGCTGTATTTAATTTGGTCGAGTGAGTAGAGTTTTTATAACTCAAATATTATGGGTTCTATAAATGTGCAAATTACATTTATTACCACTCATTGGATATCTTTTAGCACTAATACTTGACTTTATATTTCATTATTAATAGGAGGTGTACTCATTCGGTATACACTTGAATTTTGTTTAATAAATCTATTTTTTTGTGTTTGCAAATTTATTTTCAGTATAATAGAAGTTTATAGCACAGAACACTGTCGACTAATCCGAAGGCTTTCAATCTCTAGTTTGCACTTTGGCACATCGAAAATAAAAATTATTTTAAAAAATTTAAACAGCTGTTTTATTCTGCTAAAATAATTTATTGAGTTTAATTAGTGGTGAGAAATTATTTCGAAAAGCGGAACGAATACTGTTTGACTTTTCCTACTTTGCAACATTACTTATATTTTAAGTCATATTAGAAAATATCATCGAATGGTTTATTTGATGCGACAGGTGCCTTTACCTAGTTTAAATAACTATAAAGAATTTCTAAGTGAATAGCTCTGCTTCCCATAAGAATATCCTATGTGTTTAAAGTCGGCCCAAAAATGTTGGCTTTAAAAGACTACATCAAGTTGGTAAATTTATCCAATTATAGATAGCATAACTTTTTATATGATTGCTATCAACCAATTCAACGATTTGAGATTTCGCGAAAATTTAAACATAGCCAACCAATAGGTTGAAAGTAGGCGATTTAACTTGAAAATAGTGATCAGATTCAGCAGCCGAAAATAATAAAAGATGATTAAATGTGACTTTGAAGTGGAATTATTGTCCATTCTTTATAAGTTTCCTAACATTGTAGAATTGTCATAAAATGGATTTGGTTGAAGCATATTCCTCTAATATAAACTCCGATCAGACCAATTCCCCTAATTCTGATAAAGAAAATCATCCCCTAGATACCAACACTCTAGCACAAATACCAATAACTGATCTAGATGATCTGAATTTAGCCCAAGATATTGTTTTCTCTCACTCTTCTCATATCTCCAAAATTGATCAGGATTCTCCATCAGGTTCGCCCTTTTTAAAAAAAATTTTTTTGTTTATATTTATATAACCCTGTGCGCAATGTAGCTTTAATATAAAACTTGCCTTTAAATAAATTCAGATCAAAAAGATTGCCCGATTACAGACACCATCGCCGAAAAAGCTCTTAATATTTCAAATTCCAAGGTTTCTAGAAAAGAGTCAGAAACATCTAATCAAGTAGTCATTGATTTTTTTCATCCAAACTCGAATCAAAAATTATCTCATAGTTTTAGAACTTTTGCTGAGAACTCTTTACTAAACAATAAAAAAAATAATGTAAATAATAACCCTTATACTGAAAGCTTGAATGCAAGTCCTTCAGATAAATCCTCTTTATACAATAAGAACAAAAGGAAACAAAAAAAGAAAACGAATGGTAATGTTTCACACACTTCAATCATAGTTAACGCATATTTTTTTTAATATATTTTTTATTTACGATTTTAGATTTAGAAGGAAAATATCTTTTGAAAGGGTCTTCAGAATCTATTAGCAATTCCGACAATTCTAATAATAATAATGTATCAAATAGATCCCAAAGAAAGAATCACAAGTCATTAGTACAAAAAAATGAAGTAATGTTATATTTTTTCTCTTTAAAATTTGTATTTTTTTTAATTCTATCCATCAATAACATGTTTTATCTTTCTAATGTTGTTTTTTTTTTTACTTTAGATCAAAGCCATACTTGGATATTCCATAATTTCTGTAATTATAGCTTTATTTTTATATCTACAATTACAAATTAATAAAAATAATTTTATTTATAGAATGAGATATATTTCTCTGTTGTGTGGTCAAAAGTCAGTTTAAAACCTATTTCGTGGGAACCTATGAGCTCTATTAAAGATCTATCCCTAGTAACCAAATACTTTCAAACACTCGATAACAAAGGAAAAAAAGTAATTATAGCTATTTTTTTTAAATTTACTAAAAATAATTCAATGCCGTTTATTCTCTAAACTTATAATGTCCAACTCATACCATCCATATAGTATAATACGAGATGTCTTTTTATTTATTTTTCTTTTATTTAAACCAAAGCTGTCTTTATCAATGTTATTTTATAGGTTTTGCGTCTTTTCGCAAAGTCAAATCTTAATTTGACTATCATTTGAACCATCTAAATACATTTTTATTAACCAATAGCTATTTATAGATCAGTTGATGAATTATTTCGGGACTGCTTATTGCAGGAAAAAGCGACATTTGACTTTAGACAATGCTGAGGACTCTTTAACAGACCAGCTATGGGACCGCCGTGTTAAATTAAAGCGCCTATACAGTCATTCTTTATTCAATAACAAACTTTCTTTCATCCAGAAAAGTGATAATAACCCTATTAATCCTATAAAAAACTCACTTTTTTACTTAAACTCTGCCTCGAGTTCGTCAGAAGCTATTTCAGAATCTGAGTATTTTGATACTTCATCTTCAGGAATAGTTGCTGATTTATTCAACAGTATAGCTAAAATGGACTCTGAACTTGAAAATATTTTCAATGACTCTGACCTTTATTTACAAAACAGTGAACCAGATAATATTCCAGATACTTATCAGAACCAATTAGTTCCAAGCTCTAAACCTGTTGCTGATAACTTTGAAGTTTCTAGAGGCTTATTAAATAATTCTACATTAAACGAGCTGGTAACTAAGAGAAGTAGAATATTGAGTTACTTGTCTAATAGATTTATTGTTAGACCAACTATACCAAATTCTCTTCCTCCACCGATTTCTAATAACCTACTCTTGTTTCAAGATCTTTTAAAAAACTCTAAAGGCCCTCCAATAAGCGTTGTAAATATCGTTGACGATGCACCACCTCCTCTTGATTTTGAGTTTATTAATGAATCAAGGTATGCATCTGATGTCCCCAGACCTCAGCAACTTCAAGTTAACTCGTGTAGTTGTGAAACTGAAGAGATCTATAACATTCCTCAAGAAGATCATGATGACATACTGGGTTCCAACTCTTCTGGAACTCAAGTAAAAACGTTTAATTCGTCTAGCGTTTTTTCAGGATACAGCTCTGATCAATACAAAAAGATTTTAAGAATTGGGTGCAAACATAACTTGGCTAAAGATGGTGAAATAACAAGCAACTGTATTCACAATCCTGAAACAGGGGGTCCCTATAATAGTAGTGGACTTTTACAGCTTCCAGAAAAGCATGCTATTTATGAGTGTAATTGGATGTGTCCTTGTGGACCAAATTGCTTAAACAGGTTAATTCAGCGTGGACCAACCATACTATTTCAGGTATTTAGAACTGCTAAAAAGGGATGGGGAGTTAGAACTCTAGAAACTTTGCAGAAAGGTCAATTTGTAGCAGAGTATGTTGGAGAGGTAATAACTTATGCCGAGGCTGAAAGCCGTGGAAAGAAAAACGACAAGTTAGGGTCCACTTACTTATTTGATTTAGATTTTGAAACTCCAGAGGATATGGACCCTGAATTCACGATTGATGCTGAAAAGTGTGGTAATGTAGCGCACTTTTTGAACCACAGTTGTGATCCTAACTTGCAAATCAGAGCAGCATATATAAACCACTGCGACAGTCGCTTGCATCAGCTAGCATTTTTCACAAAAAACCGAATACCTGCAGGAACTGAGCTAACGTTCGATTATAATCCGTCAGCGCCATTCCCTGGAGACCGCGGGTACGTTGATTTTTCAGAACATAAAGGAAGAAACATCGAATACCAATCATTCAGATCGCCAAACAGATCATCAAGACCAGGAATTAGTGCATCAAACGCGGCAACAAACCCACAGCAGAATTTACAAGCCACAGAACCTCAAACTGATCAGAGTAATAGCGGCTACTTGTCCGATGACTATCAGCCAGCCAATGGAAGTATCGGAACACCAAAGAAACGTCGCACTTCAGTTGCTCCATATATCCACAAAGGCTATGTTTGCCACTGTGGAGCTGTTCGCTGCAGAGGGTTTGTATTTTTATCCTAAATCGAACCCATTTCAAATGCGTTTCTATATCTTTAATTAGACACTTAGTTATGAAAGAAAACTTCATTCTTTATTTTATTTATGGCGCATATTTTATCTTTATTATTAGCTATTATAAATCTTTATAATCTATTTTTGGTATATTTTTTTGAATTAAAATATAATTCCTTTTGTTTGAACAATCATATTTTTCAGTATTATTTTCTAAAAAAAAAAACATAATTGGTCTGCTAAGGCCATATATTTTTCCTGTTGGAAATTGAATGCAATAAATAGTCCACACTTTCTTGGGCTGTAGAATAGTCTGGTATAAGGTGTGATCAGTGTCATATTTGTACCAAGTAAATTCTAATATAGCATTCCCTTCTCCCAACCACTCATACTCACTGTACACTTGGAGAAGTAAATTTCTAGCAACAATGAAAAAAATATAGTTTGAAACCACAAAAGATAATTGATAAATTTCATTATTTTTTTTTTTATATTTAAAGATTGAAATGACTAAATCTCGTGGTAGTTTCTCGTAATTGAATAGATTTATTTTTGATTTTCTCGATACCATTATATATCATGATGTTTGGTAGGAAAGAGATGGCGGGAATGGGGAGGGGTACTATGATCGACATACTGTATAATCAGAATTATGTGATCAGGTGACATTTATGAATATTTTCTACAGTCTAGGTTAGCATACTCAAGTATGAGACATAATTTAAAAGTAAAAATAGCCAAATTTAATTGAAATGCATATCTATCTTTTGCGCTAGAAAAAGAAAATGATTAATTTAATTCGTTCAAAAATGAAATAAACTGATTTGAACAATATTTTTAATTAGACGTTTGTAAGTTGCTATAATGATTAAAGGGGAGTTAGGAGGAGAACTATGGTAAATAAATACTGAAAAATGTATACTTTTTTAAACTCTGTTTCGAATGAAGTCATTTTATTGCTAGCCTATACTAAATAATGAATATTAAATTGAAGATATAAGATATCCACGTAGATAAGTAAAGATGTGTAAGAGTGTTCAATTTATAGTTATATCCTCGCGGTTGGTAGTTAAGGTGCATATATATTCTGATTTGAGCTTTAGTAAGTTTACAAATTTTGATGTAAAATCATTATTCTCAGTCGTTTCAAACGTTTTTTTGTCTCCGCCGAATCTTTTGAAAAATTCTGGAAAGTTTCCTGTGAATTCATTGCCAATATTTATTTTTGTTTGTAGCAAATTGTTGTACCTATTAATTTGTTGCAAAAACGTGTCGAGTGATTCATAAAATTTGGCTTCTATTGTAAGCTGATCAAGCAATTGTTTATCTGATCCGGCTAAATTTTTGATGATTTTGGCACTATTATTTCCGTTGTAAACTATGGCTTTACATTCAGAAAAAAGGTTCAAATCCACACCATATTTTGAAGGATCAAATACTTCAAAGCAATTTGTATCAATGCCTTTTTTTTGAGGGTTTTCTTTATTCAAAAATCCTTTGCAGAAACAAATACCAGAATTATAATTAAAGATTCTATATTCTAAATCTTTACATCCACCCCTCTTCATTTTTTCATAAGTTTCAATGTATAATTTATCAGATTCAGATTGGCCTGTAGTTTTACCTAAATTATACGGGATAGGCAACATTCTCTTATTTAGTTTATTTACAACCCCAGAATCTTCGTAATCTGCGAATACACACAGAATTCTGGTAAAAATCGTAATAAAAGAAATATAATAAATATAAAGCTTCATTTTTGCAAACCTGCTTAAAGCGATGTTTTCAAGATATGTGTTTATTTAATAGTTTTATAACTTGAATCGGTATTTATACTTTCAATTATTTTTTTAATGCATTTAAAATTATCTTTTTGGCATTTATGACCATATACTCATTCTATTTTTTAATTTAGAATACATACTATAATCTGCTCAAAACACCCTGAAACAAAAAGCTATAGTTAGATATTTAAAAAATTGTCTAGTTTACATTGACATCAATTGGAATATCCCAATAAATTCTCAGCTAACAAAATATTTCTGCTATAAATAAATACTTGTAATAAAGTTTTATAAAAATCTTACTTTTTACTTTTTACTAAATCAGTCAAAAATAGCATATAAAAAAAAAGACTATATTTAAGCTACATCACATAACATTTTTTACTATATTTTTAAATGCAAATAGTTTTAATACTTGTTTAAAACAAAATAATTATTTAATAATACCATATTTACAGGATATCGTCTGTTTAATTGTAATATAGCAATAAAAACATCACCCTATTTACTTGAATACAACATACTAGTTTTAAACGTCTATTGTACAACAATCGCTAGTATTAATTCACATATTCTTTGATCATCTACCAATATCAAAAAAATTTTGAAAATTTATCCAATTTAAAGTGATTAAAAATAATATTTTAAATGAATAACTCAGTGTAATTTTACTTATTAAACAAAAATAACAATAATTAAACAGAAATCTCTTCAATAGCTCAAATTCGTTAAATGAAACCAACGTTTTTTAAAGCGTTTAGTCTGGAATATATTTTTATAAATTATATAATTCATAAATATTTAGGTTTATATTAAACTACCTGATATTGTTTTATTAACTAAAAAAGTTACTTCCAGTTAAACGGTAAAGTAAATGAAAATCAAACTATAGCTAGTTATTCATTAATTGAAAAATACAAAGATATAAAATCATAGATTTATTATATTAAACCAACTTCTTAAATTTCATAGCAGTTCTATTTGCCGTCATTTCCGTACTTGTTAATTTTTTTGTTTCCAAGCTAGCCAGAGTCTATTTAACAAAGAGAAATGGCAACTATTATCTTTAAATAAGTGTAGCCCAAAAAAAAAATCTACTACTTAATACTTAATAAGAATCAAATGAAAACCAAAAAAAAAAAAAAAAAACTTTTATAAATCGCAAAGAATGTATCATTGGGAAATCTATATGGAAATAATAAAACTAACTCTAAAGATAAACATTTATTATACTTTTGAATTTTCTTTTTTTTTTTTTGATCACGGAATTTTATTGGTACGATAACAATAAAAGAAAATACGCGGTAAAATAAACTAAAAAAAATAGCAAAGTTCGAATAAGGCATAAAAAAACTAATATTCTAATACTAATAAATTCCTCTGCCGGTCTACCGGCTGCGTACCTAAAGGGAAATGGGATCAATCTATCATCCGAAAGATCCACCCAAGCATTGCTTCAAGTATTATATTTTTGAATGATGAGAATTTTTCTTGAACAATTATTGAAACTGCCAAGTTAAAATACAATTGTATAATAATTTTTAATTTTTGGTATTAATTTTATACTCTAGAAAACGTTAACTCAAATAAAAATTCATAAAATAGCTGCTAATACTTTTAGATATTATACTTGTTTAGTTCTAGGGTATACAAATTTATCTTAATATTATTTCAATATTTTACATCAGAGTGTCAAAAATAAAAAATTTGACTAAATATATTATCTAAAATTCAAATATAAATAATTTATATCAGAAATCAAAGTAAAAAATTTGACTAAATATATTATCTAAAATTCAAATATAAATAATTTATATCAGAAATCAAAGTAAAAAATTTGACTAAATATATTATCTAAAATTCAAATATAAATAATTTATATCAGAAATCAAAGTAAAAAAAAAGGTAACAGCAAGCTAGTATTATAACACACACAATTCACAATATATCTACAATCTTATACTACAAAAATAAAAATATCACAAAAGATATATTTTTTTAACTCTTTGTTTATAACCACCTATCTATAAACTTTTGAAAAATATGTTTATAACTTTAATTAAATAGCTTGATGTAAATCCAAACAATAATATTTCGATATATAAATGATATAAATATACTTTAAGGATTTATGATATATGCCGCTCAAGCGAATAATAATCTTTTTTTTATTATTCTTGAATATTTTGTCAATGTTAACATAGCATAAAAAAAATTATTTAATCGGTATTCTCCAATATGAATTCAGTTTTGTAATTAATTTTAATTAATTTATCTGGAATCTCTGCTTATTTTATTTTGACACTCAAGAAATATAAAAAACAAGTTTATAACTTTGGAAAAAATAATTATGGTTTATAATTAATAGTACTATCATAAATTAAATAAAATCTAAAAGGTATTAAAATTCCTGGATAGAAAAATATATAAAATAAACATAAAGATAAATATATTTGAAAACCCATTGAGAAATAAAAAATACAATAAAACACAACTTGAAAAAAAAAAAAAAAACATTTAAAAAATTCTCATTTAGAAAATTCTCATCCAGAAAATGTATCAAGCTATATAAATCAAATTTTGAGTATAAATAAAAAATATTCCAAATTCATTGGCAATGACTGATGAATTTGTTCCTAACAAGATCAATAGTATTTTATATTCTTTCACCTAAATCAAACGTTTTTAATTTAGTCAGTCAAATATCATTATACATTAAAGAATTAGAGTTTAGTTGCCAATTCATAACTAGTTATACAAAAATAGCACTAATTTTTTAAAATAAAAAAATAATAGGGTATTTATGTTTATGATTCAAATTAGATAAATAAGGCAATAAAAACACTACTGATTTAATTCGGATATATATATTAGTTGTTATTTAATTTATTTATTTTTACGAAATTAATTTTTCGGCTAAATTTTACCAGATAATTAATTACTCTATAATCTTATCACATTACGATATTTTGGTATTAAAGTATTTTTATATTTAGAATCTACTTGAGTTTTAAATCTATCTTTATTAGAAATTCGTTTAAAAAAAACTAAAATCCCTCTATTATAGGATCAATGCATGTAAAAATCGTCATTACTTGTTGAATAAAATATATAATCCAATTATATTAACGCATACAGTCAAAAATTGTATATACCCAACGCTAAGGTATTTTTAGAAACTTCAAGTTCTATATTGCTCCGAACCCTTCCCCCCTTCATTGTAAGATCCAAAAAATAAATCATCAGTTTTTATTATTACGCTGTTAAAATGACTTTAAAAATGTTAAATACTCTAATAAACTGTTAAAAATTCAAGAGTTTTTTTCAAAAAAAAATTTTTTTATTTCAAATTATCAAGAAAATAAAAACTTTAATAATTGAATTTCAAGTCAAAAAAAAGCTTTTTAACATATTTGACTTTTCATTTCAAAAATAAATATTTTGGTGAAGTAAACAGTTAAATAATATTTAAAAAAATTTAAATTCGTCAATCGCTTTTTATTCAACCAGCTCAAGTATAGATCAAATATAAATACATAGTTTATAAATATACGATCAATTATGACTTTTAATGTTAGATCTCATGAATGCATTGTAAAAGAATGAAAGTAAATACTACAGATATTATTTAATTACATTTTAGAATATCAAGATAATATAATTAAATTATTTTATTATTTTATATTGTTGAAAAAAAAAACCTTTTTTTCGAAAAGAGAAATAAGTAACAAAGATTCAAACATTTTAGATTATTAATTTACTTATTTCCTCAATAAGAGAATATAACGAAAGAGAGAAAAGGCGACTGAATTTAGTTACTTTTATCTTTTTTTCCAGAATGAGATTTGCCTTTGCTGGATGAACTGCTTGATGAAGGTTGGGAAGATGGAGTCTGGTTAAATTTGGAGCTAAAAATGAACATGTAGCAGATAATAACAAAGCCTGAGAGCAATAATAAGCTGGATGTATAATAAGGGTATGCTTGAGTCAAGAAGCGGGGGAACTGATCGTGGCGAAGAGGTTCAATAGGGATAATTTTTTCGATGAGTAAGCTGGAAAGCCCAGTGCGCTTGTAATTGACAACAAATTTGAATGTACCATATCTGTCTGGCAGCATGAATTCTTTTGAGAAAGTGGTTGCTGATTTAGAATTTTTGCTTACTGACGGGTCAAGATTTGTGCGGATGTATGGGTCAATCATGCGGATTTCTAGTTGAACGTCGTTAGCTTTATATGGTTTCCATTTGCCGCCGTCGTAAATAGATAAATCCAAACCAAAAATGATTGTGTCCTTAATTCTATATCTTGGTAATTGCTCAGTTTCGCCTTTCTTATGGTGATGCAAGTTATCAGCTTTTAAAACTCCAGTTTCTTGGAATGCCCATTTGGTTAAATCTTGGGAGAAAAGTTCATTGCTGTAAATTTGCGATCTAAATCAGTAATAAACAAGAATGATGTTATGGTATGATATAATAAATAAGAAGGTATAAAAAAAACTAATACTTTTTGTTAATAGAAAAGAAATCGTTCGAAAGCATATCAGGAGATCCGATGAACACAGCTCTCGCATTATTACGTGCCTGGATAGCAGTGACGAGTTTGGCGTTTGATCCTGATAAGCTATCAGAAGCTAGCGAGTCGGAATTTGAATGGGCAGAAATCTTACTTTCAGGAATAGTATAAGTAGATAAGGGTGCAGTAAGGATATTGGCAATAAGTGGACTTTTTCTCTTGATAGTGTGAGGGATACCGTTGTAATAAACTTGAGCCTTTTTGCTGCTCTGTGAAAAGTGGGTTAGAATATGATCTGTGTTATACATGTTGTCTGTGAAAATAGTGTTCCTGGATGAAGAAGAAATTTTTGGATTATCTGCTTTGGTATCGTTATAGTAGTTTATATGATCGACCAAGGCAAGATTCTGAAAATTTAAACCAAATTCAGAGGAAATGTTGTCGTTTAAAGGAGAAAAGCTGGGGCCCATGCTGAAGACCATATTCCCACCAGCCTTTACAAATCGTGAAATATCCATATGGTCAATTCCTTTGCCATACCCTGTAAAAATAATGTATAACCAAGAGATAGTTAAAATAAAAATTACGGAAATGGGCGTCAAGATGAATAGAAAACAGAGAATTATGTAGTTATATTTGGGTTAGAATCTTACTTCTGCAATTAGGGCATAAAAAGATTACATGATTGTATTCCAATTTACCGCGCTCAAGAAGCTTTAAATCAGAGTCGGTATTAGCCTTGATAGAAACATCATAATCTCTGTCTGTAAAGAGCGAATTAAAAGAAAATAAATAAATATGAGTTCAAAATTATAGATTAAATTACTGATTACGTACCTTCGAGCTGACTGATGAATTTAGAGAAATTAGATTTCTCGGTGACTGATGGCAACACAATCAAGACTTTATTTCCAGCCAATGAATTGTTTGCTGATAATGCGCCATAAATGGCACTAAGAGCGAATGCAACAAATCGAATACTACAGATACCAACAACTCTCATGTCTTTTTTCCCCTTTTATAAGATAAAAATAAAACAGATTTTGAATTATTCTAAAACATAAGATAGTTTTATAAAATGAAGGATATATTGATCAAAAATAATTCAACATAATTTCGAAACGAATTAATACTTGAGAGCTGAAAAAAGAATTCTTTTTTATGATTTGCTAATAAATATGGCCAATTAGCGCCCGTGTCGTATCCCTCTCGCTTTTATTTTTTGACCAAACAAATCAAGCCTACTTTAAATTAAGATTTAAACTCGCAACGTAAAAAAAAAAAATTACGATTGTACCTAAATAAGTAACAGATAGCAAGCATAATATACAAAGAATTAAACCCAAAATTATTCTGTTCTATTCATTCATATCTATTAAAAAAAAAATAGCTGAAAGATTCAAAAATAAGCAAAGCTCTAATAGATATCAACTGTTTTGTAAACGCTTAACATTCTTATAAAAACTTTAAGGATTTTAGCTAAATTTAAAGGTTGGAAAGAATAATGATGTATGCAAAAAATCTTTTTATACAAGGATTTATTAAAAGAAAATTATACATTTTATTTACCAAATTTTTAATTTAGATATATTATAATTTTATTTTTTGAGCAGGAATAAAAATGGTGTGAAAAAAAAAAATCTAGAAAAAAAAGATTTTTTTTTAGTTTGTGATAATAATGCGGTTATTTCCAAATCTCTTTAGTTACTTTGCGTCTAACAAATGGGAAACTTAGCGCACCTGCGATGAACAGGACGGACATAGTTGCGATCAAATTAACTTTGCTGAACTGAGTGCTAAGAACGTCAAACTTACCACTTGGACTTGCTTTAGAGCAGAACACATCAATACCATATGAAAGAACAACGATAGTTGATTCGAGCCTAGTTGCTGATGTTTTAATAACTGAATTACCAACTAGGTCCAGATCATAGCTCAAAAGATTCTCTCTTGATTCGAGTATTACTGGTTCATAATCAGCTAAGTAGTCGCTCTTTTGGCCAGCTAGGTTGTCAGCGCCAATTTGTTGCCTATCTCTACGTGGATTGATTTGCAAATGTGGAATTATACTTAGTGGCGACCCTTTGTTCCCTAATACTAAGCCCTGTGTAGTAATACCATTTCGCGATGAAGCAATTCCCATAGATAAGACAGAGTTTTTCAGAATAAACGTCTCAATATACGTAAATGGATCAATTTTAGTGTAAGACGAGAAGTTCTCCTTTGTAAGCTGCTCGTCTGCATTGTTCGATTCAAACATTTCCAAAGAAACAAGTTTATAATCACCATGAGGCTCGCCGAGTGACTCTTTTTTGTTATCACCTTCATTATTTAAGCTTCTATTTGATGAACGTTGGCTCCAAAAATAGTATGCTGCCCAATTGTCTTGCATTGTTACTAAAGGCTCTCTGTTTGCTAAATCGTTTACTATTGCAGACTCATGGTCAACTGCTTTAAGAACTCTTCCAGAAACTCTATCAATAATCAATGATCTTAAGCCTGTTTCCTGTCCTGTTTTTCCTGCAAGAACTATCATTGTATTTGGATTCAAGTATTTGTATAACACTTTACGGCTATCTAACACTCTACCGATTGATGAAACTCTCATATCAGTGCTTGGATAAGATGTCCCTATTACCTGCATTTCATCAACTCCAAAATCCATATTCCAGACTTCTCTAGCAGGAACTGAAGCATGAACTTTTAATTCTCTATCGGTAACCTCGGAAAAGCCATCTAGTTTGTAACCTTTAAGCTCAGTACTGCCTTTTTTGTCTCCCATAACAATATAAAGTTTGTCGTTAAATTTCGAAACAGCGGCAATGGCTGATTTGGTTCTTGGCCAGACCTCAACAATTAATTTTTCATTTATTTTAGAATTGTCAATTTTATTTTCATTTGATTTATCGTCGTTTTTCTTAGCCTTTTCATTTTTGGCATTTCCCTTTTTGGATTTATCTTGATTTTTAGTTTCAGAATTGTCCTTTGATTCTTTATTAGCTATGACTTCTTTCCTAACAATCAACAAAATTTTTTGTTCTGTTTGGCTATCAATTATGTTAGTTTCTAAAACTTTAGTTGCGCGATACTTCAAGTCGGCAGTTTGCTCATCTATTATTTGACCAGTTAAACCGTTGATAGTAACAATTACAGTATTTTTATCTCTGTTACGTCCAGCAACGACGATTGTTGGAGGGTTGTTTAGGTTTGAGACTGGCTTAGTTGCGAACACCTTAAATGTTCTAAGATACAAAGAGGATGGAAGGGTAGTGCTTGACGCTTCTTTTAGTAAGTTATTTAACTGAATACTCCAAATATTATTTCCGTTAGATGCATCAAGTGCAGTGATTCTGCCATATCTAGATACAAAGATAGAGAGTTTTCCAAATCCAAAGACTTCGCTAATTTGATGACTAGAATCAGCAAGCTTATCATTTCTGGGTGAAATAAATTGGTTGATAAAAGAAATGAATTCGTTGCAATGAGTGTATAATCGGTTGATATAGTTAAATATGCTATTATAAATTAAGCCATTTGATTTAAGATTAGAATTTTCGTCAAAAAGGGGCTTGTCAGAAGAAGTAGTAGCTAAATTCAAATCCAAGAAGGTTTGATCAGTGGTGCTTGATAATACTTCATCTCTACACCATAGTGGCTTAGACGTAGATAGCTCAACAGATTTTTCAGAGAATGATGAGGATTTAATACCGCAAGCAAGACCATCGACTGTTTGAATAAAAAGCTTTGGAGATTCTTTGGATCCAATTTTATAAATAGACTCTAAATAGCCATAATGTTCAGGGTCATTCAAAATAGATTGACCATTAAGAACGATTTTACCTTTTTTAGACAGGTCGAATACAGAGTATTTAAATTTGTTGTTTTTGGACATCGACAAAGAAGATAGATATCCGTCATCAGATATACTTATTCTGTTGCGGCCAAATTTAGGGTCGTTAGAATTAAATTCAAACGACTTTTCAAAGTGGGGATTTCCGTTTTTATCAGTCAAATCAGCAACAATCATTTTACCTTGCGAGTCAGATTTGTATAGGAAACCAATTTTAGGAGCGAGATTTTCAATGTTGATTGAGAAAAGTACAGAGCCAATCATATCGTCAGGGGTAAGTTCAATGTGGAAAAGCTTTGCATGGAACAAAACAAAGTCGGGATTATCAATACCTAGTTTGTGGATAAACCAAACGATGTTGTCAATGTCACGCCAGATAATGAAGGAATTTGAATCGTGATTGTGGAGAATGGCAAGGTTTAGCGAATCTAAAGATTGATTTTCAGCTATCTCTTTGCTTTTGATTAAAGTTCCGTCAGACAATTTGAGTTGATTAGTAAGTAAAATTGTTTTTGGCTTAGATAAATCACCAATTGCATAAACGTGATCCTTTTCGACGATTACTTTGCCTAAGGACAAGGTTGGATTAGTGAGTGAAGTTTTCCATTTTAGTTCGCCGGTAGATAAATCGAATCTAAATACATCAGTAGCAGTAGTGGCAACAATATTCTTTCGATCCTTTTCTATAAAAGCATCAGCGTATTTTCCGATTGGCTTATTATTTGAAGCTTCCCAAATTAGCTTTCCAGTTTTAGAGTTCCATAGTTGAAAGTTTTGAGAGTTATGCCCAGAAATAGTAAATAAGTTGTTTCCAATGTTTTTGGTAAATAAAATCTTGTCATTTTGAAAAAACTTTCTCCATTCTATGTTCCCAGTGGTTGAATTTACAGAAGCTAGGATATTCTTTTCTGTCGAGCAGTAGTAGATGTCGTGTCTGGTAGCATCGGGTATAACGGATTTTGCTTTTCCGATTAGACGCTTATGCCAATTGATTTTTCCCACTTCATCTTGATATATACAAGAGCACAGGGGTACTATATACAAAAGCAGCAACACCAGTGCAGAGAAATGATTGCTGCGAAGGCAATTTCTGGCGAGTTTCATAATACTATTAGAGTTATAAGAGCAATTTAAACAAGGTAATTTAGGTATAATAAAATCAAAGGAGCTATGAAAGTAACTAATAAGCACATTTTTTACTAAAAGTACGCTTTCTAGCTTATTTTTACTGCCTTTATACGCTTGAAATGCCTGTATATCAACAATTGGCCACTTAAATCAACTTCTATCACCTCTCTTTAACTACAGTATCTAACCAATTGTTTAGCCCTATAATTATCCATACTTCCAATCAATAATATTTATTGGCCTTATTTGATTATTTCTCGAACAGTGCCCACCCAATAAACATAAAGTGAAAATAAAACTGATAACAGGCTGAATACACAAATTGCAGTAATATTATCAGCTAACTTTAAATTTTCAGTATTCTAATATCAATTGATTATTACAGCCAAACTGATTAGCTAAACTTCAGCTAAACTCTTAACTGCTTATTTCAGCTATAATGTTATCATCTTATTTATTCAAAATTAAAAGCTATTTTGCTAAAAATTTTCAGGTGTTTATGTAACCCAAAACCACATTATTAATATAAACTAAGTAATTCATAAAATAAATTCTCTAGACATGAATTCCCAGGGTTGGTTACCATGCCCAATTCACTAATGATATACAAAGGATAAGTTTTATTCCCCAACCCCAGAAAAATATCATCCGACTTTTTCAAATGCAACCCTATTAAAATATTAAAATAAACATATTTTATAATGCATGGCTTACAGCCCCACATCTTAAAATAAAAAACTTATGAAATTATCTTTATTCTTGATCAACTCACCAAATTATGATATATCGCTATCTCTTCATGTTATTTCTGATATAATATCTGTATTCTCTTGGAAACAATAAATATATATATATATTAATGATATTTAATTCTTCGGTGAAGGTGTATGAAAAATCTACTAGATTCTTGGATCAATTTTTTTCTTAACTTTGGTGGATTTATTAAAAATTAGTACAATTAATAAATTATAAAAAATAAACAAAAATATATAGTTTAAATTTATTCCCAATATTAAATATCTAATCTAGATTTCATATCACAATTACATTAATCAAAAGGTTCTGACGAACCAATTATAATTTACAATCCAGTTATTAAGAGAACGTATACCATTGATTATTTTTATAATTATTTTAAATTATTTTTTCTCGGTTATTTAATAAAAATGTTTAAAAAAAATGTTAATTAAGCAATTTTTCAACATGCACCCCCCTTCGCAGCCTGGTAGCTTCATACTCGTCAGTTACCGGATTAACTTAATTGAATAATCGCGTAGATTTATTGGTAATAACGATCTGTAAACCCAAACTCCAATAAAAAAAAAACTCAGTTCAAGTCTCAAAGCATTGATTGGGATTGCTAGTGCTAATATATAATAACAACTTTTTAAACTCCATGCGTCCCCCTCCAAGGAGTTTAATAACGAGCCCCAACAGGGATTCGTTAAAATTAGAAAGAAAAATATATCACCTGAGCTAATCCAAGTTTTTATGAAGAGACCAATCGTCGATATTCGCTGATTTTGTTATCAGTTTCACCTCAGAAGTATGTGTTCGACCGTCTCAGATGCACACAAGTTGCAGCAGGGGGAAATTTTTTTGAATTTTTGGTGACGATTTTCATATTCGACAGGCGCTGAGCACTCCAAAATGTGCCCATACGCATTTTACCAATGTCCTGAAGGCCTAGCTTCATGTCTGGATAGGTTGCTTGAAGGTCAACCCAGTTGTCTTTTTTGCCAATTTTCCGATCCGCCGTCCACCGGTGGATGACAGACCAGTTATTTCGATGTTTCCGATCGACTATCGTGATGATAGTCTGACCGTTTCAATCTTGAGAGCAAAATTTTTTGATCCACAGGGCGCTCCCGGTCACCCAAGTGGCCATCCGGGCCTTCATCGGTGACTTGATGAGGCCGGCGATCCATGTTTTTGATGTTGGCCACTTATGGTATGCACGCTCACGGGCTGTGCTGGTGCGCATGAAAACTGAGCTTATGCTCAGTTCATCCCTGAATCACTCCATGGCCGCTGATTTTCCGACGTTTGCAACCATTCGGATTGCCTTGTCGATTTCTGACTTTATGGGCTTGCATCTGGTTTTGCTCATGCCAAATGTCTCCCCACCGTAACAT
>LSSN01001502.1:0-20059 GCA_001970855.1 Smittium culicis
ATTCAGTAATTTTTCTTCAGCATTTAGCGATTAAAACTTTACAATAAAATCACAAGACGAGTTTGAAATACATAACGTTCAGAAAAAAAAAACCTTATCTAAAGACAGGAAAATTCCTACAACAAGAGCATTAAAAATTTTTGGGAATATGATTATTTCTCTAATGTGAAAAATAATTTTCATACTAATCGTTTTGTAAATATAGTTATTTCTCCTCTTTAAATTTTTTGGATCAACTTTTATAAATAAAAAAAATACATTAGCCAAAGTTAACCAAATCAAAACTATATACCCAATTAGTAATAAATTTCCTAAACAAAATTACTTATAATAAAGCTAAAGTCATATCAACCCTCAACAAAATTGCAAGAACCCCAAATAACTCAGCCGCAGTAACTGAAACTTATAAATATTTATTGAAAGAGCCTTTAGTGTCATTTCAGTTGCTTTTAATACCAAATCAAGGTATCATAGAAATTCAAAGGCCTTCTAGAGCCTACTTTTATCCTCTCACCCTTTTTTTTTACAATCAGAAAAAATTTCACGCATTCTTCTTTTAATTGCTGATAATGATAAAACCATTCAAGTATGCTAATTTACGAATTCCGTTTCATTGTGTAAATTTACTGTGCGACTCGAATAATTTATATTTAAGGTTCAGGTAATTAGGTTTTTCGATCCTAATAAAAGGTAAATAAAATTATTAGAAATTGAAATAAAAAAAAATAGAAAAGCTCAACATCCCAAAAGTGAAAATTGATCTCTATTTATATTTAAGGAAAATGTAATTTATTTTCATTAATAAATTCAAGAGTTACTGTAACGCAAATGTGATTGTACTATTTCACTATATGTTGACGTGATAGCATGTTAATACTAAACTGTTATACCTTGGTTTTGTTCTTATTCATATTCCGTAAAAGAAGAATATGTATCGTGGCGCTAGCGCACTCATATTTCTAGCTTTTTAACTAGAATTTAATATTAAATCATATTAAGGATTAAACCATAAAAATAAATTATTTTTTGCTATAATTTTCAATCATTACAAGTAAAATAACTAAGAAAAATTCTTTTCGAAAAAACGCGACGATCATAATTATGGAAAAAAATATAGGCGACCTTTATATAACCCACATATTTATTAATTTTATCTTTAGGAATGTCTTTGCTATCTGAGAAAAGTTTTAAAAAATAAAAAATATTAAATTTCACTTATAAAAAGTGTAAACTTGAAGCATAAAAAGATAAGGAAAGCATTACTTGACAAAAAAAAAAACTATGATTTAATTACGAATTAATTGTAGAACTCTTCGAAAATTTCAACAAGTGATCTTTCGCCGCTGAATATACTTTCTGAATCCTCAGCTCATTTTGACCTGGATCAATGAGCCCATTAATTCCATCAATATCATGATGATATTCCTCATGTTTATTTAGAATACTTTGAAAAGGGACTTGATTTTGGTTATCTCTTCTTGATGTTCGCGCTTAGTCACCTCAAATATATTTAGACTCAATTATCTACATTCTTTGGGAATATGAAATAATTGAATAGAAAACTGGTTTTCATTTTTATACTTTGTCTATTCCTCACTTTGTAAGTAATCACAATATTTACGCATATATTTTTTCCTCTTTTCTTCACATACCCCTTATTGATGGTTGTGGGGATATATATTAACGGCAGAGCGCTAATAAACGTCAGAATGAGGCCTTTCCTTATCACTTTTAGGACCATTCAGTTCTTTGATAGATTCTCTCAAGCTCACTAAAACGTTTTAAGGATGCAATAAACTAAAGTTCCATCCATCAAATTTTCAAAGATCCCGACCCCATTTTTCAAAACAAAGAAAAAAAGTAAGCGAGTTACGTGAAATTTTGAGTAAAAAAAGTGGTATTGGCCGCATCTGCGGTTGACTGCGCTTTTCTATCATTTATCTAATGTGTATTGTATTACATCAATCAAATGATGGCATTAAATTAAGGGGAGTGTATTTTGCTACCATTTTGTCCTCTTTTTTTTCAAACAATACTTTTCATGTATACTTTATTAGATATTTGTTGTATTGATACCCGAGTTTTCTTATTTTTCCTGGAAATTTTAGCGCTTGTTTGAAGCCTTTTATCTCTGGCCTAGGCTAACATCGATCTCGGCTGGAGTAGAAAGATCCTCATTATCCTTAAGAAAATTTTTATTTAGTTCACAAGATATACCTCTACTTTACTCATGTAACAGTCTGAGAAAAAAATATTCCACGTTCTTCTGCTTGATCTAGAAACGCTCAAATTCCATAAAATTCAAAATCTAATATGTTTAAACTTGTAATTTGCATGCCCATTTAAAGATAGTAGCTAATGTTTCATTAAACCTTTATTAGATCATAAATGTATAAATTTCTAATCTCCTATTCAGTGATAGCTATACTAAAAAAAAAAAAAATATCTAAAGTAGTTGTGAGCGCTTACAATATTCTCTAGGTATGACTCACAAGTACTCAACGAAGTTTTGTTCTAGCTAAAGGATCGAAAAAATATAAATAATTAGTCGGTTGTTTCAGTTTTTCAGGCTATTCGAGCGTGTGTTCCTAATCCTATCAACCTTTTGTTAGATATTTTTTTTATTCATATTAACATTTTTATAATAGAATTTAATTTTAGATTTAAATTATTACTATTATTAAGTTTATGATTTTTAAAGTGCTTGAAAATCTTATTTTGAGGGTAATATTTCAATGTCAAATAAATATTGATTTTTTTCACTTGTAATCTATATTTTACTATTTAATTTTATATAAGTTAATTTATTTTAAAACAAAAATTCTTTGCTTGATATTTCGATTAATTCATTATAGATATAAATATACAATTAATGATTCCAAGTGGCTGTATACATCATTAATTAGATTAATTTAATTAAAATCAACTAAAAACCTCTTAATTTTTTAGATTACTAAACAATTAAGGTTTAAATCTCAGAAAATAGTCTTTTCGAAATGTTGCATTACCTTAAATATTTAACTAGACTTTTAATAGACTGCATATCAAAAAATGATTACATAATTATGATTTCAAGTATAGATAGTATTACAAAAAAAAATTTTTTTTTATTTCTTGAAAGAAGAATAGATATAGTATGAAAGTAAATAAAAATCATCTTGTAGATAATAACAATAAAAAATTGTTTTTGAACTCTTGTTAAGTTATTCAGACTTAAACGAGTGCTCGAATTCAGCTGTTAAAATTTTGCAAACCAAATCAATCCACTCTTCATCGCTCTTTTTTTTTTCCAAATCTACATTAATATCGCTATATATTTGCCCTTTTCCAAAATTATTTTTATTATTGCTATTTTCAAGCATTGAGTTTTTCCAAATATCAATTAGTTGCTTTTTAAGTATTGAGATTGTTGCAATTGAGCGCATGGGCGATTTAATGAGTACAGCACTGTTTTCAACGCTGCTTATCATATATTTCGGAGACTCGATATTTACAATATATGGAAGTATCAACAAAATAAAGCTGAAAGGGACTACGCATGAGTTTATTATGAAAGAAATGTTGTTTGTTTTTCTCATTGATTGTGCAACCAAGCAGAATCCTTTGCTATAAAATTGCAAATTTGTTTCTGGTACTGGTCGTTTAGCTTGTACATGGCTTTGGTTATTGTTTGAGCGAGCAGATAATTTAGAATTGGTGGAATTGCCATTATCAGAAACAAAGACTTTATAGTTTATAGAGCTAGGGTGAATCATAGAACTTAGCTGGATATTTCCAAAATCAACGCTAAAAGCTTCTTGTTCTGGTTGATACTTTACGCTACTTTTAGCGTTTAGCATGTTAATTGCATTAAGTTTGTTTTTAGCACTTAATACGATATTATTTCCAAGTACCATAGACGAAGGTACTGGATTAGTGAATAGAACTTGGCTTTGATTATAAGACCCAGCTTCTGGTTTAACTTTTGGCAATAAAATATACTCAAGACCCGTGATGAGAGCAGCATTAAATATCGCTATATTTTCAGAATTGCGGTTTTCTTTCAGCGAGGCATCAAATCTAACATGCCCACTTTTATAACCGTAAACTTGGGGCTGGTAAGATTTTAAGTCTCTATTATTTGATTTACGATAGCTCGAATTATTACCAGCTAGAGACTCAATCATTTGATTGTCGATAAGTAGTCGGTAATACTGCTCTTTAGTATCCTCAATACTTTCAAAAACTTCCAAGTTTAAAAATCTTTTTTTCGCAAAGTTTACAATATCTCTCCTAGTAGAGTACTTTATTGACGAAAAGTATCTCCACTCATTGTAAGCTTTAACAATACAAACAAAATCTGACAGGTGACTTCTTGTATCTGATAAATCTTTAAAAGATGCCAGTTTTGGTTTGGCCGATCCTTCTGGTAGTGATTTTGATAATACAAAAGATGGGTGTTCTAGACTTATTCCATACTTGTATATAGATTGCGCGGCCTTAACTTCTTGATTTTCGCCATTGGTTTGAATAAAAACAGATTTAGACTGCATTAATGCAGCAGCTATTGTCAAAATGGGATCTAAGCATCCAAATATAACACCATACAAGAGCATTTTCGCAATATGTAGATCAACAGGAAACTTTGATATTTGTTTACCTAGCGGAGTCAGAGTCATATTTAGAGAAACAGGAGTTTCAGATTCAAAGCTTGTTTTGTCTAAATCGGTTGAAGCGTTTTTATCAGCATTGTCTTTTTGGGAAATTTTTTTTGCGGGGTCATGAACTTTAAGGGCACCTGCTCCAACAAGTGAATAAATTGCATTTTCGACAGATTTTTTAGGAGGGGGGTTTACAGCAGACTCAAAAAAGTCAAAAAGATCTTCTTCGGGAAATTGGTTCTTAATTTTTAAGCACAAATTATGTAATGGGAACCTTGTTAATTCTGGAGTATCAAACTCAGGAAATCTTTCATATTGGTTGTTAGTGTAAAGGCAGAAGCAAACGCCGTACTGAACTCTTCCAGCTCTACCGCGACGTTGCTTTGAACTTGCTCTAGATATGAATTGTTCCTCCATTATAGATATTTGACGGCGGCTATCATACTTCATCTGTTTAGATCTACCACAGTCAATTACTATCGTAACATCAGGAATGGTGATACCAGTTTCTGCAATATTAGTTGATATGACAATCTTTTTTTTGCCAGGAGGGGCAGGTTTAAAAGGGTCCAATTGATTTTTAGCAGATAAGCCAGGTCCAGAACTATCAGATTGTGACTGTTTTGTAGTATAAAGGGCCGAGTGAAGCTTTATAGGCAGGAAAATATCCAAGTCATAATCGGACTCGATCATCGATGCTAAATTGTTTATATCTTTAATACCTGGTAGGAAAACTAAAATAGATCCCTGATCAGGGATATTTATACTTGGCACTCCAGTAGACATTTTCTCCTCATTAAGTAATATATATTTTAATAGATGGATAATAAGCTCTAGATTAACTTTGTTTTGATTAATCAAAGAAATTGTCTTAAAAGCTTGTGAATACTTATCAGAACCATTAGGGTCACTTTTAGAATTTGCTAAATCCAAATCGTTAACAATGCTTAGCTTGGAAAACTGTTCGCCAGTATTAAAAGACATATCGTTTTCATCAAGCAAGATACTTGAATCATATTTTGCATTATTTGTTTTTCCAATTTTTAAATATGACCCAGTGTTATAGTTTTGGTTAATAGCATATTCAGATTCAACATCTATAACATAAGAAGTTTCTGCTACTATATCTTCCAAATAATAGGAATCTACAGGAAAAGTTCTTCCTGGAATTTTAATTATTGGGCAATTGTCAAAATATTTGCTAAAAGTGCTTGTGTCTATAGTAGCGCTCATAAGAATGACCTTTAAGTCATTTCTTTGGCGAAGCATTTTTCTCAAAACGACAAGTAAAAAGTCTGTTTCGACTGTTCTTTCTTGAACTTCATCAATAATAATAACAGATATCCCCTCTAGGTGTGGATTAGAAGCCAGTCTTTGGATGAGAATTCCCTAAAGTGAATGTTAGAATTTAGTATTTGAAATTAAGAAGTAAATATAAAATATAGCAATAGAATAAAAAAGTCAGTAAAAATTACAGTTGTGCAGAACAAAATGATATTAGAGTCGGAAACTTTGGGCTCCAAGCCAATATGATACCCTACAAGCGAATTTTTCCCTCCGACTTCAACGTTACTTGGCTCCCCAAGTTCTAATCCCACTCTTTTAGAAATTGAAACAGCAGAGAGTCTTCTTGGTTGTGTGCATACAATTAATCCACCATCGTAGCTAGGACTGTTAAGTAGGAGTTTTAAAATAATTTGTGGTATTTGTGTACTTTTTCCACACCCAGTGTCACCTTCAATAACGAATACTCTACTTTTTTCTTCGTCAGATAAAAAGACATCAGAAATAGATTTAAAGTTTTTGGTTGCAGGAAGATCATCAGTAACTGGCTTGATCGTGCTCTGATACTCAGCGTTATTAAGACGATTGTTTTCAACATGCTCCCACTTCCAGCGCATTCTCATATCAGATTTGTTTTTTTTCGAATTTTGTATATTTATATTTTTTTTAGTTGAGTTATTAGCGTTTTCGGGAATTGTGTTATCTACGTTAGATGCGGTGTAAGAAGAGGTTAAATGATTATTAACATCAACAGAAATATCTACTTTTTGATTTCCGTCCGACAAGTCATCGTTTTTATTTTGTTCTATTAGAGGTTGAATAACCACAGACAAAGCTTCAGCGTCTGACTGTAGCTTTGAGTTTAATTCATTTTCAGTTTTTAGAATGTTTTGATTTAGCCAATTTTCACATAATTCAAAAAGATGAGATGGTAAACGAGACCATGTATTTTTGCGTGGTGAAATTGAGTAAAGAGCTAGTGTCTAAACGAAAAGTGAAAAGAGAGTTTAAAGACTTGTTGATAAGAAAATTATAGAAAATAAAAGAAAAAGGTAATTAAAGAAAAGTTTTTTTTACTTTTAAATATTGCTCTACATCCTGAGTAGTCATTCCGACAACGTATTCTGGTAAGCTCCAAACTGCAGCGACTTCGATATTAAGATCATCAATTTGGTTTTCAGATTTGTACATAAATTCAACCAAGTTAGAAAATTCGCTTTTATTTACTAACTCCTTTATTTTAATAGAACTTTTAGATTTGCTCCAGCTTATAGATAATTTACACTTTACACCAGCACCGCTATAGTCATTGTCTTTTAAAAGTTTGACTTCATAGTCTTTTGAAAAGTTATTAAGAAGCTCTTTTAAAATCTGGGTAGATTTGATAACGGCATTTTTAGGGTCCTTATAGTCAAGCAAAGTCAAGCCATCGAATAAATTTTCATCAATAGATTTAGAGCCTAAATCAGAGTCAACGTTAAATAGATCTTGAAACTCAAAGTCAGCATTTTGATCATTATTATGGTCAAGATTATCCCCTACATCGTTTGAATTATTAGGGTGTTGAATTTCAGCGGGGGAAGATATAGAGTCAATGTTAGAGGTTGATGACTCTGAAAGAGGTTGAGTTTTTTCTTGTTCGAGTATGTCGAGCTTTGATAAATCGTTATTGATGCTTTCGATATGATTGCTATTTTTATAAGCGTAAAGTTTTGTAAATCCATCTAAAAACCTTGAAGAGCGTTTTGGATCAAAAAGCATATCCGAATTATAAAAATTAACCTTTTTAGCGTAATTATTAAATTCTTTTTTCAGCGTTGATAAGTAATCTATAAACCTATTTTTCTTATTTTCTTTAGTTAGAAATTGATCTAACAATTCAGTCCTAACCAATTTATATGAATATATTGCAGACATAAGTGAAGGATTATCATCGCTTATTTCAGATTCAAGAGGGTCTAATGTAATAGGTTTAGCATTTTTTTTAGCCTTTTTAAATACAGAGTCTGTTAATACAGAAACAATATCGTTATTTGTAGGGATCCATTTAGATGTGTAAGTGATAAATTCGTCTATAGGTTGTAGCGTGATTTTTTCTAGGCGAAGGGAATTTTGTATTAAATTTTTAGAAACATTTTGGGGCTGATTATTTTGAATTGATGCATTTTTTGAATTTTTTGGATGTTTTTTGTTGGAAGCTTTGGCGGATTTATGGGAGTTATGGCTTAAAGCAGTGCTGGTATTAGGAGGTGGGTGTTGCGATACAGTTTTATCATTATTAGCAACTTTTTTAGGTTCAGCCGAATTCTTGATAGCGGATTCTGAGATAGGGCTATTAAAAAGAGTTTTTTGGGAATTTTTATCGCTGTTAATTGAAAGCCATGTAATGAGATTACTAAATCCTTTGCCTCCTGTATGCAATAAACACGAAGTTAAATCATGGAGATTGATGTTATAGCTTTTTAAGATAATGTAATTTGTATATATTTCGCGAATCCTAGAGTTTAAGTTCTCTTTATACGAGAGTTTTTTTGAGGACTTTACAATTTTGGAACAGAGCTCAGCTAAGATTTTATCATAAATCAAAATAAGAACCCAAGTTGAATAAAAATGAAATATAGGAGAGGAATAGTATAATAAAAGAAATATTTTAAAATGAAGTAAAGCAAAGACATACATGAATTGTACTTATTAATTACTTCGTCGCAACATTGGTCTATAAAGTTTAGGTTAATGATTAGTTGGGAGGGTTTTAGAGAGCTAAATGATTCCTCTTTAAGCAAATGCTTTTGAAAATCTAATTCTGATAAACGAATGACATCTTTGAGGTATTTAATAATAGAATTCTTTTCAAGAGGTTTTGAAACTATCGGATAAGCAGGAAGAGGGTCAAGGGAAGGGATTGTTTTAGTTTCCGAATATTTTTCAGTGGGAATGGTTGAATCAGATAAGTTTTTGGTGGTATCTATTGAAGCAAGTGATTTTTCAATTATATCAGGTTCTGTGGTTGTATTTTCTGATTCGCGTTGGGATTTTGAGGGGGTACTCGTGGTAGAATACACTCTTATCTTGGAGACAGCCGAAGATTTCTTTTTTGATTTTTTTTTTGAGGACATTTCGATAAATTTTAGTCGCAGATAAAGAAGAGGGGTGGATATCAGGGGGAACTTTTTATCTGATAAGTATCTATTTATAGGATTTAAAAATTATAAATTTCGGGACTTTTGAATTATTTTATATATTTCAATTAGTATTCAAAAGTATCGTCAAATTGCGGTTATTTTATATTATGATTTATTTTGTGAATATAAACAATTTTGCAAATAATAAAAAATTATGTTCAATTCTAAAAACTATTTATTATTGGACAAGTTTCATATTAACTGACTTTAGCCAATAATTAGACCAGATTTATAAATTAAGTAGCCAATTGATGAATACTATATCTATTGCTCTATAATAATATCTAAATCATAATATAATTTTAATACAGTTGTAATCAAAGTTCATTTTAACTTATGTTTTAGTTATTTTAGTTGATCTTCTCTTGAACAAAATTGACAGCGGATATTATGGAGCTGACAGAGCGGTCAAGGGTAGTCGGTTGAAGAATTGTTTTTTTTAATTATTTCAATAATATTTAATTATTGTATATAGTATTATGTTTTATGTTCTATGTTTTATATACTCGCTGAAATAAAAGTTAAAAAATCAAGTTTAGTCTTAAATTCATATTATTTTATTTATCTATGATATTAATCGTTTTTATAAGTCAAAATTTAAATAAAATTGAATTAACGAATTTCTAAAACCTCAAATAATACTGTAATTTTCTTTTGAAATTCTCTCACTATTAAATAAATCTCTAAAAAGATTAATTTTAGTTTTCAGTAAATAAAAAATCAATTTAGAATCCTAATATTTTTTATTGGCTTAACTTTATTAGCAAAAAAAGTAAACAAATTTCAGCTAATTCAAATACAAAACCGATTCAATTTATCATTCTCTTATATCATTCTCAAAACCTTAAATAAAAATGAGAGATTCAAAACGCATTTCGAGTTTCTCGCTTTTGCCAAATTCTATCTATAACGTGTATATATATGGCACGATTCTCAGGATTTTAATGCTCTCGATTGGCCTCTACATGGACAACTATTGCTCAACAACATACACTGATATCGATTACAACGTTTTCACCGATGCCTCAAAGTTTCTTACTCAAGGGAAAAGTCCTTACTTACGTTCAACATATCGATATACCCCAATCCTAGCCATCCTCCTAACTCCCAACATCTACCTATTCAACTTTTTTGGCAAAATCCTATTTTCTTTATCCGATCTAGGTGTTGCATACTACATACAGAAAATCCTAATGCTTTATAATCTTCCTACAAAAAATATTATTTTTTATCTATCTTTTTGGCTACTAAATCCAATTGTTGCTAATATCCCCACACGAGGCAGCGCCGAACCTTTAGTAAATCTGTTTATCCTCATGTCTTTTTATTTGCTGCTATCAAAACATCTAAAGCTTTCCGCCTTGACTTTTGGTATTTCTGTTCATCTAAAGATTTACCCTGTAATATACTCTATTCCCATCCTTTGTTTTTTGGAAAATTTAAAAAAATCTCCAAATAAAGGCCCTAATAATTCAAAAATTGCGACTAAGCCCAATAATTTTGCCATTAGCCTCTTTAATAGACTTTCATCTTTTTTGACTTATGAAAGAATCGTTTTTTCCCTGATATCGTTCTTTTCATTTATGGTCCTCAATTTTTTTATGTATATCTGGTAAGCCTTTTATCTTGCTTTACTTTCCTCATAGTATTCATTGACTTTAGAATACTAAAAAAAAAAGTTTTTTTTCTCTAACCTGAGCTTTTTTTTTAATAGGTTTGGCTCTGAATTTATTAATGAAACCTATCTATACCACATCGCCAGAAAAGATCACAGGCACAACTTTTCGATCTGGTTTCTAACAATCTACCAAAACTTTAACTCAAACTCTAGCCGCCTTTTCGGCTTACTATCTTTCTTGCCCCAGATTGTATCAATAACTGCCATCGGAATCGCTTTCGGAAACGACTTATGTTTTGCTGCCTTCTGCCAAACTTTTGCCTTCGTGGCTTTTAATAAGGTTTGCACCGCACAAGTATGTCACTTAATTCCATTTATTTATTTCTAAATATCCTAACTAGCTAGATCTATCAATTTATTCGGTTATAGCATAATTATCGAATATTTTTTAATCTCAATTTTATACAATTTTATTTATCTTTTTTTGTAATTTTTAGTACTTCATGTGGTATTTTTGCTTTATCCCACTGTTCACACCTTTTTCCAATATTAAATTTTTCTATAAGGGATTAGTTTTAGCCATCGTATGGGCTTCTTCGCAGGTATAATTTATTCTATTAATTTAATTTATTTCAATTAAAATGTTTTCATTTACAATAGTTCAATCTACATAAATATTATATACGCTCTATTTAATTAACTCCACTAATAATAATCACTTGTTTTTTTAGGCTATCTACTTATACTACGCAAACTTATTTGAAAACTTGGGTAAAAACGTCTTTCTAGAAATTTGGGCCTCCACTTCATTGATATTTATTTCAAACATTTATATTCTTGTTCAAGTAATTAAGAATCAATCATTTGGCCAATCAGTTTCCAAAAATGTTCAGAGAAATAAAATCCAATAGCTATTACTTATCATTATGCTCTCTGAACAATTCACATTTCCACAAAACTAGATTTACTATTGTACGAGAATTTTTTTTTAGCCTTTAATAACATTAATCAATAATCTCGAACCTTTCCAATAAAATACTCGAATCAATATTGTTTTATTTTAATTCGCAATCTCATGATAAATATGAGATTTAAAAATTAAATATCAACCCCAAATTTAACCAAATTTTTCATTATAGTTTTTTTTAGGATATGATTTAATTTTTATAAATTTAAATATAATACAAAAAGCAAATAGTTAATAAAATTTATTACACAAAGTAAAAATTATATATTAATATAAAGTTGTTTTAAACTTTAATGTTCGATTGATGAGATTACTCTAGAAATTATTATATAAATTATATATTGAAAAAATTACACATAGTAACTAGGCGAAACAAGTACATCTGATAACGTTTCAAGCTGATCGCTTGTAAACTTCTTTCTATCAATGTGCCAAGTGTCTAAATGTGTTTTTCTAAATTCTGAAAAAGTTTTAACTACAGTTGAACTGATTGGGCTTGGATCTGAAATGCATGATATTAGAACTATCAAGACGTTAGGCATCCATTCAGGAATAGAACTTGGGTATGCCAAAATTAAACATGATAGCCCAATAACACTAGAATGTTTATGGAGAAGTTTCTCGTTAAACTCAGAGTCACAAAGTTTAGCCCGAGAATCAGTTTGCGCTGATTTGAGCCTTTTATATTTTGGAAAACTTAAGCTTTCGATGTTCGAAACAAATCTTTGAATCATATTGGATAGAATTGAGTCTGAGAGATAGTATACCATACTTTTTAGCATATGTGAAGCTGAGTTTCGAGTATGATCGTTCTCTGAACCTAAATAGTCCATAACTTTATCGATAGGCAAATCAGAGTTACTTAGCTTACCTTCTAGCACAAAGTAATTTGAGATGTATATAGTTGATATAGTGTTGATCGCAGTTGATCTAACTCTCCATATATTTGAAGAATCCTCAAGTACGTTGATCGAAAATGAAATCGCTTTTTTGATATCCTCTATATCTTTCAAGTTTGAAATTAATGATTTTATAGCAATAAAAGATAAGACGCTAATCTCGGGATCAAATGATTGACTATAAATTTTGAATAGGCTTTCAAGATACTGAAAATTGATCTCATTCTTAGCTAAACTGATAGTATAATTAGCAGGTTCAAAAAGAATACACAGAGCTAGAAAGTAGATTATATTAAAGATAGATTACGTTAGATACATTAACAAGGTATTACGATAAGGGTTTATGTATTTAAACATTTAATCAAACAAATATTTTACCTGTTTTAATTTTAAGTTCGGCATATACATCCCTTTCAACGCTCTGAGAGCTGTTCTCATGATTGAAAAATGATGAAATGCTACTGGTAGACATTGATTCTTTCAATTTCATGACTAATAAAGATAATTCGTTGTCTAGCGATATTTTGATGCAGACGTTACTAGGGCTGTTATTTGGATCACGATTTTGATTGCAATCCACTATATTTGAAATACCAAAACTATTTTCTGTAAGAATAAAACCTTTATACTCAGCGGCAGAAATTGTAGACTGGATCAGCGAGCCGATTGAATCGCGAATCAGCTTATTGCTCATGTCGTATGTATTCAAAATATAGTAAATTAATGGTGAAACTATTGGAACAGCCCTCCAAGAAAAACAAGTCAAAAATGTTTTGGCAAGCCTAACTACAGTCATCAAGTTCATTCCAAAATCGATTACCAACTCTTTAGATAGGTCTCTGTCTAAAATTAGCTTGAAAATAGGTTTAAATCTTAATGGGTCGCTAAATCTCTATGTAATTAAATGATAAAATTATAATTATTAAAAAAATTAAGTGACTAGGCTGATATTTTAAAAACCCAATTCATACCATTCCGTATGTTAGCGAACTTTCCCACATGTGGTAATTTTCAATTTTAATGTCTCTAAAAACAGTTTTTAAAATCGGGATGACAAAGTTCCAAGCACGCTCAGAATCTAAATAATTCCAATACTTTAAACTTCCAAGCCAACCAGATATTATTTCTGAAAGGATCTTCTGGGCTGTCTGGTTGTCAATATCTTCAGATAATTTAGAGATTCTCTTAGTGGCGGCAAAAAAAGAATTTGGACCTACTATTGAGAAAATAGTTTTGAATGCTTCAGCACTATATATGGAAAATTTTTCCACAGCATTAGATTGGCTTAGTTCAAAGTCAATTATAGAATTCCACCAAGATGGAAAGTATAGCTCTTCTGAAATAGCTGACATTATATAAGAATATTTGGATTTTTCTAAAGCGAATGAATGGGAGTTATCAAATGGGAATGAAGCTTTGATCGATTTTGGCCATACTAAATCATATGCAAGAGTGTCGTCTAAATATAAATCAAATCTGGAAGCGGTGGCTAAGGAATCTTGGGTTACATAAAGCTTTTCAAAATGAAAATAGCTGGTAAGGGAATTTATATCTTTAGATTCAACAAATTTGAATGCTGAGTTGTAAAAAGAACTCTTTTCAATATTAATAGCGTCATACTTAATAACATCTAGAACAGTGCAAAAAAGTGCAAAAGATAGTGCACGTATTGTTTTTACGGTTGACTTGCAGCATTCTAGAGCGCACTTAATAGTATTCACACTTATATTTGATTCAGTTCTAATTAGTTGAATAATGAATTGCAAGCATAATGATGATAGCCTCCATTTACTGCTTTGATCAAGGGGAATTGAAGATAGCTTTTCAATCTATAATTTAAAGTTAAATATTAGTTATAAAAATATCAAAACCTTTTAACAAAGTATAGTAAAAAAGCATACTGTTTTAACAAATGAAGAATTAAGGCTGTCAAATTCAATTTTTTTCGAGATTATAATCGGCTCAATTTCACACTCGATAATTACATCGCTGATTGGCAAAAGTGTGCCCTTAGAAAATTCAGAGATTGTGCTCGGGGGTAAAAATTCAATCGCTGAAGGAAATGATTTTAGAATATTTTTGATTTTATACTATTTCAAGAAATAATTGGAAAAATTGGTTATTAAAAAAAATAAATAAATACAGAATATGAAATTATTAAAAAAGTAATACCCCTTCATAACTATAAGCTTTACAGATAATATCTATATAGCGTGGTGCGTATTTCCAGTTTGTGCATAATTTATTCATTACTGAATTAGCTTTTAAAATTTTAAACCCTGATACAAAATCGTCTTCAATAATTTCTAATATATAAAAAAAGTTAAAGATTATAAAAAATAAAAATGTTATATATTTTTATGAAAATATACCATTTGATAATAGTCTAGAGAGCATGGATTCTAAAAATATTTCTGTAAATTTAGGGTTAGTCTTGAGAATTATATACAATGAGGTAGAACACAGAGAATTGATGAAATCATATCTGGAAAAGCATAGTGTTGTAAATCTATCAATCAAACTGGTATGAGCATCAGTAGGATTTAAAACTTTTGAATTTTCATAAAATAGGCATTTAATTGTGGACTCTATCCTTCTAAGTGAGATTATTCGAGGAATGCTATTTCCGGGTAAGAACAATGAATAATCTACCCAACACTTCTTCCAACTTTTATTGATCTTTTCTTTTGAATTATCAAGTTTGTATGCCGAGAAGTACTCTGTGATAAACTAAAAAAAATATATATAATGATATATAATTGTTATCGTTAAATATAGTCAATAATATGTATAATAATATGTAAACTTACAGTCACCAATAATGCACTTGCTTCTCTGGATTCTGAAAGGTTTTCTAAGCTCCAATCAACAAAGTTGACAATGAAATTTGATATTGTGGTTCGAAATTCACTTAATTGAGTAAACTCGGAGCATTGACTTAAACCAGAAATGGGTGCGATATTCTTAAGGCTGAAAATGATATCAACTACTTTATTTGAAGTTATATCATCGACACCCTCATTTTGAGTAAATAGAGAGATTTTACTTAAGCCATTCATTCCATTGGTAATAATTAATAAAAGTATCAAAATATTATCAATCTCAGTATCGCTACAATGCGCTAAAACTTCTGAGCGATCACCATCTTTATTGGAAGTAATTTGAGAAAGCTTGGCTAATGAGGGAAGAATAATTTTTTCTAGAACTTTAATTCCAGCTTTTAACGATTCTACACCAGGTGTATAAAATTGAAGCTCTTTAAGCTCTTCTGGGCTCTCTGTTTTCCCCCAAAATTCAAAATGTTTTTCCATAGCACCTATAAAATATAAATAAATAAATCAGTGAATTTAAAGAAAATAAATGAAAACGTAAATTCACTTTATTATTATTGAATGAGGGCATACTAGAGTTGTTCCAAATCGATGGAGGTAAACTTCGGGAAATGGTGGTATTTACGATAAGGGATTTAGATAGAAACATTTTCATTGAAACAGCAGCTTTTTCAGCAATATCTTTTGCTGGGCAATTCAAAAAAAGATTTTCTAGTGTAGAAATGACCAAGTCAGTGTGTTTAAAAAAGTGAGTAGGCTCAACATAAGTAAATAAACTGCTTGTTATTTGAATTTGAAACAAAAGTATATCGCGAGAAGTGAAATCTTTCATTTTCCAATCAGAGCCATGAATATGTCCATCATTTAGCTCATTATTTATTTTTGTTAGAGTTTGGACAAGAATTTCATCGAAACAGGACTCAGGGATTGCTGAAGTAATACATGAAATTACTTTCGCAGCATTTTTTTGATTTTTAGCGGACACAACACTTTTTGAAAATTCTAAGAGTTTTTTAGTAATGATAGAAAAATGATCAGGCCTAGTTTGAAGAGTAACAACTCTACAGGTATCAGAAATAGCATTGAATAACAATCTGTCAGGATTTTCATTAGAGCTAATGTTATTGTCTACTGAATCGTTAACATATGACTTTAAAAAAACAAAAATGTTTGTGAAGAAGATTTCCAAAAAAATTTCAGTTTCTTGCAAGCTTAAGCTAGTTAAGTACGATTCATATTCAAGATTTGGGATAGGAGCTTCAGACAGTAAGCTAATATCTAACTCAGCAGGCTCATCAGAAGAGCCACAGATAGGTATTTCGCCAAAAATCACTCCATGGATAGCAAATGAGTTAATCACTTCTAAAACTTTTAAGGTCAATTCAGTATTGCTAATGTCTATTTTTTCTGATAGCTTAGATAGAATAGGAATGATGCTTTTAGCACCTTGAGGGAAAAGGGACCAGTTAGAGATTACGGGAGAAGATTTACATAAAGCCTGTAAGCACGAATAAGTTCTATGAACAATAGAATCAGATTCTAAAGAATCAAAAGTTGTTTCAAGAAGAAGCGGTATTACTAAATCTGGCTCCACTTCAGCTAGGGTTCGGATACTGTTAGCAGAAACGAGGCACATTACTGCACTTTTACTAAATAATCCATTGAAACAAAGAGGTAAAACGGAAGAAACAAAAGTTCTTCGAGTTTTAAGAGAAATTGTGTTGAAATTGTTTTCCGATTTTGGAATAAGAGTTTCTATAATCCATTAAAGAAATGTGATATTGATAATATTAGAAATTAAATTTAAGTGTAGAATGATATAAATAAAAAAAATTTGATGTGATAATGGCGATCTTAAAGTTATTAGCACAAATACATAAATTGCGATAGAAATAAATCAATACCTTCTCTGATTCTTTTCAAAAATTCGATACATAATGTATTCAAGAAATTAATCAGCTTAGTGTATTCAGATGTTCCAATAGAAGGGTGGAAAAATCTTTCCATAATTTTGAACAACGAGACAAATGTAGATAAGACTTTCTGATTAAATTCAGAATCAGTGGGTGAAGAGTCAAGATTTCCAACTATAAATTGAGCAAAATTTCTTGAGGCATCCTATTGAATTTTAAATATATAAAAAAAAAAAAAATATGTAAAAAAGAGTAAGCAAGCAATAAAATTGAGTAAGAAATGGCAAAATTAAAATTAAAATGTAGAGTCAACAATCTTACAGCTTGTGAAAAAACGAGCAAGCTTTCGGTTTTAACTGGTAGGAAGGATCTGTTTAATGTCAAACCTTTGTTTTTAGAGAAAACATTCAAATTGTCAGTGAATTGTAAGTTCAATCCAAAAATCTTGATTGATGATTGAATAACAACTTTTATTTGGTCCAAAGTAAAAGTTGTTTTAGATCCACCGTTGACAGAGGCTAAGGCAAAAGTTTTTACAAAATGAGATTCGATATTGTTATCATTATATTTTTCCCATAATGAGAACAAGTTTGATACCCATGTTGATCCATTGTTTGAGTGTTGGTTTGATAAAAAAATACTCATTAGTTGGTGTGCTGTTAATAAATTGGAGTATGAACCGTGTGAAAAAAGAGGAAGAATCTTAGAAAGGATTTCATCACCCTTATCCAAATCGAAGTATCTACAAAATTAAACAAAGTAGAGAAAATAAATTAATATAAAAGGAAATAATCATTAAAAATATATCAATTTTGATTAAAATACCTTCTAGAGATCATGGCAAATTTGGCTAAAATTGCTAAAGAGTTTCTAATTATAGCAATTTGAGAGAACCATTAAGAAATATAAATAAAATATAAAATTAAAGTGGGAATTGTGAAAAGCACTAACCTAGTTTTGCTTTGGATAGTTTGGGTTTCTGGAAATAAAGATATGTTTATTAATTTATTGAGCATTGGAATGTAATCGAAATGTAGTTCGTTTGGTTTAACCTCTGGATTGATACTAGAAAATAGAAATTAGATAAGATTTATCATTAGATATGCAGAACTAAAAGTTATCTGCTTTGATATAATAAGTATAATTGATAAAAAGTTTGAGGGTAAATATGTAAAAAATATGGGTAGTATTAATAGTAATGATATTATTATAAATAACTGACCCAAGGACAGTAATAAAGGCATTGGAAATTATCGCGAGAAGAGGAAATTCAAATTCGTTTTCTGTTATTAAATTGTATAAGATTTTGCTTATACAAATTTTGTCTTTAGTTGCAAACGAATGGGATACTCTATTGGTAAAAATTAATAGTGGTTTAATAAAATATTCTGGGATAACATTTAAATTTTTTAGCTTTACTTTGATATATTTTTCAAACATAAACCGAGCGAATCGAGATCACCTGAGGCAAGTGAGATCTTGAGTGCCCTAAACCAAGATGATTTGTTATAAGAATCAATCTCTTCGGAATAGTTTGGCAAAAGCCTGTTCCAATTGTATTCGGAGTAGGAAAACATACTGCTAAATAAACAAAATTGAAATTGAGAGGAGAGGTGGAGTAATAGTAAGAATTAAAAAAGATATGAGTGTAGGATGTCTTTAATCTAATAAATAGTGAAAAATAAAACGAATAGTAAAATTTTGAACATAGATATATAAAGATGATTATATATAATAAGGTATATTTTTATAATATATTTTTATGCCAAATTGTCAACGAGTTTCTATAAGGCTGTAATTTGCCTAAAATGACGTTTAATATACAAGCAGCCAATTAATGAATAATTTCTTGCTTTTAATTTTTCCGCTTAAATGTACGCAAATTTACAATAATTTGTTTGAGAAAATTATATAATTGAGGAGTATTTCGTTTTAGTCAAACTTGCATGCGCCTATTTAGATATAGCAGTCACAAATTTCTACTTCATTTAAATGAAATGAAGGCTACTGAAAATCCAGAATTTAATATTCAGTTTTTCCCCAACATCATCAATATAACCCTTTAAGCCCCGCATAAACGTCATACATTTCCATATTCAATCAAATAGGTAAAATAGTACTACGCCTCAAAAATCCATCATAATATACCTGCTACATTTAACGGTTAGTTTTTTGAAGAATTAAATCATAATTCGTAGTATTACTTGAATTAGATGTGCAATCAACCGTGATATATTACCATTAAAAATAGAATTTGATACATATTATTGACTTAGGTATACATACTTACGCTAATCGATACTTTTTTTTGCCAGGTTTATTAACCAAAGTTAAAACTGATATATTTAAATATCTGGTAAATATTGAAATAAAATATCAGTAGACTCCTACATTTGAAAATCGTGTACATAAATACATAAATGTAATTAGACCATGAAAATGTATAAAGCTTTGCCAATATTATTATGTACATTCCTTTCATTACTATTCAAAAAAAAAAAATCTTAAACTTTTGTTTTGAAGTCCTTTTGTTTAGTATGTATTAAAATATCACCCTATCTAAAAACACAAATAATTATTGTTATCTAAGATCCATAGACCGGTCTGTATCAAAGTTCTTTATCGTATTCACATATATGGAGTCTTTATGGTTTGTGTATTCTATTTCTCAATTTGAACAAGCTTATCAATTTTTATTTTAAAGCTAGAAATCGATTTCACTGCA
>LSSN01001505.1:0-17074 GCA_001970855.1 Smittium culicis
TAAATTTCAAAAAACCTACTGTACTATTTGGCCAGAGGTGAAAGACACTGATACCTTGATTATATGGTACGATGCCTAAGACAATAGCAAGAAAACCTTACAAAAGACGCTTCTTTTTTTCAATTTGACACACGTATGCAAGATAGCTCAAGACTTACTTATCCTACTTCGCTCAGCTGCCTATTTCAGATAAGGGCGATACTCCTTATATGCCCTGATGTTAGAAATTGAAAGGCCTACTCTTTACAGAATTGATTATCTTTGACTGCGTAAGAGAAAAGTTAACTTTGTGAAAAGCGATCTTTCAATTATCGCAATCTTAATGCAATTCCTTCGGGAGTAGAGGGTGGGTTTGGTTTGGTTTGGTTTAAGTATATAAATAGTGTATATAGTTATGTGTTTAAGTAGTATTAGACACTTACTTTTCTGAATCGTCGAACTATTTTTGACTTCGATTACTCTTAATACTCTTAAAAATTTCAAGCGTTTTTATTGGCTAATTCCAGAAAAAAAGCTTAGGGAAGAGAGAGAGTTTTTGCGTTTTTATTGGCTAATTCCAGAAAAAAAGCTTAGGGAAGAGAGAGAGTTTTTGTTTTGATTGGCTTCTTCCAGAAAAAAAAGCTTAGGGAAGAGAGAGAGTTTTCTAACCTCTGCGAGATTGGACAATCATGTTAGTATAAAATATGTCGACCGGCCCTCAAACGTTAAAGTCACAAAAAATGATTGAATAAAATAGTGTTATAGAGAAATGTACAATAAAAAAATTATTTATTATATGACAGGAAATATTTATTTGTAATTTTAATAAAGAGGGAATTTATAAGGATTGTTCAACATCAAATTCAAAAACTACATCTCTACCAGTCAAGTGTTTGTAAACGGCAGAGAAAGAGTCGAGTTTATATTCGACATTGGTGGCGTCTTTTGAGCCCAAGAAGCATTTGATGATTTTCTTACCATCAACCTTGACGCGGGTTCTCTTTCCAGAGATTTCGCTTGGGAATACGATATCTTCCAAAGTTTTTTCGTAGACAGCGGTCAAAGTTCTTGAGCGGGGACGAGCTTGAGTTTGTCTGGAGTGACGGGTTGGTTTTGGGAGGATTCTGCGTTCAGCAATGAAGACGACGTTGCTGTCAGAGAATTTCTTTTCGAGTTCGCGTGTAATGCGTTGTTGAACACGGCGAGTTTGCTTCAAGAGAGGGACTGGAACGAAGATAGCCAAAGCTTTCTTACCTTGACCAACTGGGATCTAATATAACAAAACCAAAAAATGTTAGTATACGAACAAATTGGGGACGGGAGATCAAGAAATAACTATTTCAGTAATATGCTTTGAATAAGGAGTGGTTACCTCTTTAACAGCGCTGATAGCGACGGCTCTGAGATCTTTTCTGAGATCTGGAGAGTTCTTTTCCAAATCGGTCAAAGATTGAGCAACGTTGAGTTCCAATTGGGATGGAGCAGCGCCATTAGATTTTTGTAAGTGAGGAGCCATATTGCTAAAGATTGTATATTTTAAGATGTTAAAAATTGGTTATAGTTTTTAGAATTTGAGAGCGAGTTTATGTGTAGATGTACATATAATGTAAAACGAATCGATATTATAATAACTGAATGTGAAGTCTTTTTGACCAAGTTATCGAATGTTTCGACCGTCGAAGAGGAAATAATTTGTGCTATTATAAGAATAGTGTTTAGTAGTATTTTAAGTTGAATGTATTTACCTATATTTTAAAATAATCCTTAAGGCTAAACTCGCTTAATATATTTTTAAAGGAGGGATTCAACAATATGAAAAATTCGTTGGTATGTTTACGAAGGATTTTTTTTTTTAAATTCTAGCAATTTCCCTAGATTCGAAATTTTTTCCAAAACGCAAATTCCTCCAAATATGTGTGGCCAATAATATTATATTGTCTGTATTATAATTGTGCATTACTTACTCTCTGATCATGCTAATAATTGGCCAAAAATCAATTTGAAAATTTTATTTCCACAATATTTAATTATAGCCTCATATAATTGGATGTTTCTTACGTCTAGTCATATACGATTTGAGTATGTGTAACTGATTGGCACTAGTCTATCCAATAAGTTCTTTTTAATTAATGAAGTCTTTAAGGTCAAAGGTTTTATTTGGTGTTAAATAGTTGAAGATAAAAGTTGAGCTAAAAAAAAAAAAACAAATTAAGGGCTCAATAGACTATGCTTTGCCTAGTTTAGAGTCATTTTCTCTGCTATGGATCTATCATGATTAGACGGTTTTCGAGGCAATATAGTGTATAGCGTATTTAGTTAGAAAAAACGTAGTATTATAGAAGTTTCTTAGCTAATTGATATCAAATAAGTTTATATAAGCCTAGCAAAAGAATTCTTCAAAAGCAAGAGCCTTTTCTTCCGGATTTATTTAAGCGTTGGAATTGAACTGATGAAAAATTATTGGCATTGTAGAGGATATATATAACTAAAGAAACGCATTTATAGCTAATTACTTGACATTAAATTATATCTAGTAAATCAATACGCAACTAAGGGCTGCTTTTAATTATGATATACTATAGCATCATCCACTTTTAACTGTGAATGTGACCGTTTGCTTATAGATAAAAAAGTTGGAGCTAGTTAAATAGCTACCTTTTTTTTTAGTTTGAGTGCCTGTAATACATAAAATCCAAATAAAAAGACACATAATTGAGCTGGGCTAATATAATGAACTAAGGAAAATATTAATGTAATTCAAAACAAACTAATTATATTCAGAAAAAAAGTACAAGAATTTTATTTGGATAGTGGCTTAAATGGTAGATGTAATAACACGCAGTCTCTTAAAGCGAGTAAGGTTGTGGATGTGAATTAGAAAAACAAAATGTTAATGAAAATTACAGACATTTCAACACCTAATCTATAATTTAGGATAGTCAGACCATGTATAAGTCTAGCTCTGATATACTTTGGATAAAAGTATAATTCAAGAAATATAAGCAAAAAACAATTATGATTAAAATTTTGTGCTTTTATATAAGGAATTCCATCCGCTTTCTGGGTTTCTAGAATAATCGGATTCTTCAAGATTCGTATTGACCGAGTTAAATAGGTTAGGGGATTCAGAAAATAAATTTGCTATAAAACCTTCAAAGTCTGGGTAGTATATATTTGAAATCTCAGCTTGCAAGGTCTCTAGCTGAATTATTGCGTTTATTTTCATAGCTGAAATTTCCTTTTCAACCTCAAGTTTTGTGCTATTTTTTTTTATTTTTCAAACTATTATATACTTATGTTTAAAAAAATATGAAATAAATTTGTTTGGCGTTTGGAAGTGGTAATACCTTTGCAGTTTTTCTTTAGTAATTTCCGAAGAGTCCTTTTGATTCTGCAAAATCAGCTTTAAAGTCTCTATCGCCTTTAAAGATTAAAATATGTTTTAGTTATTAAAAATATTGTCTATTTAAAAAAAAAAGGATTTAACCTGGTTTGGGCGGTAACTATTAACAAGATAAGCGATATTCGCAAATAATGTCTGCAATCTTAATATATGAGGTCCAATCTATGTTATTAAATATTTAATAAAATAGCTTAATAAAAAATTGACATAAGAATTAAAGATTTCATATTTGTTTGAATTGAAATCGAGATACGTTTTTTGGCTGATCAGAGAGAGTATCCAAAATGTTTAAATACTCTTTGATTGCAGAATGAAAGACCTTGAGTAATTCTTGACTGTTTTCTAAAGGAAAAATGAAGTTATAAACGATTGAATATAGTCAATACCTAAAACTTTTTTGGAGAAAAGAATAGATAGTTAAAAGGGTACCATTGTGGGAATCAAAAACCTCCTCAACGCCTATTGAACTAAGACTGGGATCCTTTGTTTTAAGCTTATATTACATAACAGAGGGTTTAATTTTTTATTTTGGAGTAGAGAAAGGGGATTAGTAAGATAATAAATTTAATATATAATAAATCAGTTTATGTTTGTCAATAATAAATAAGCAAATCTGCATCTTGAAAAAATAAACACGTACAGACCAAGTCCTGCCAAAGATCGCATATTCATCGGAGGTAGGAGGAGCGGGAGGTGATAGGTATGTTAGAATATTTAGTTTTTCAGAGCTGTGAAAGGAATCGCTTTTAACCAAATTGATGTTTTCTTGGGTAAAGTGTTTATAATGGGCTGGGGGGAAAGGAAAAGCGGTAGATATGTTTTGATTATCGGTCATTTCAGGATGAATATATTGAAAGATATTTTTATTGGATTCAAGGAATTGAAAAAAGAAAAAAAAGTTAAAAGTTGAAGTATATTATTTACACTACTTTTAAAAGTAAAAATAAATTTCATTTAAAGAAAGCCAAACAAATGAATTAGAAATTATTGAGCATTAACATATTTAGCTAATAAAATTTGAATAAATTATTACCAATTATTTAGCTCACGTATTTAGATCCCAGTCCTCTACATAATTTCGCTGGCACATAAAATTGGAATATATATTTTTATGGCGCAACTGTGTATTTGGATGAACTAGAAACTGAAGCTTATATAGCAGCATGTTTTTTAAGGTGTAGGCTCATTATCATTTCAAAAGCTTAATGTAGATTATTTCAGAATTCAAATAGCTGGATCAATTTGAACGGTATACTCAATTTTTTTCGAGCAATTCTCTGTAAAAGGGATTATATATAAATATTTCATAGAATATAGAAGCTTTTTTTGTAAAAAAAATAAGTAATTCAAAAAAGAAACAATTTATAGTCTCAAGGAGCTTATGGAATTTTCGATTATTTTCGATAAATCAAATAATTTTTTCTGCTTTTAATTAGATTGTTATTACACCAGCTCGCATCGAAAGCAACAACTGAAGAATTTACTGCCTTCATGCACTGAATAGCCTTATAATAAGAATACACCCCTTCGATAAACCATCCATTGAGCTATAGCATATACGATACAAGGCTTAATCTAATTAGGTGCGTATTTATGTAGAGATTTATGTTGGGTGGAAAGTTTAGTCTATAATGTCTTATATAATTGCGAAATAAAATGGATTTTTATATCAAGCTTGTGCATATGGGAGATTCTTGGTGTCTAAGGAGTTTTACCTTTGAAATTTTATCTATTAATTACAATTAGGTATAAATGCTGGATAGTTTATTTAATCCATTTGATTGCATATTCTAACCGAGTTTAAGTATCATATAAAATTTTAAATGTAACAAATTACTAATAGAAAAAGGTGAGCTCCTCAAAAGAATTGCATTTAGTAAAGCATTTTGGTGAAATTTGGATGAAAACTTGCAAGAATTCGGTTATAGGCTGTGCTTTGATGTTGTTGAGGCGAAAATTGGATTTATTCATTATAGTAAAATTATCTAACGGCCGTAAATTCTAAAAAAAGCTATAAACGGTCAACTATAAGGCCTACTAGTCATTTTTCGAGTTATTAACCATTTATCATAAAGTGCAAATATAATTCATGTTTGCGATTAGACTCTCATTTCTATTTATCAAATTATAATGCTACATAAAAATTAAATACGAATCAGCAAACATAATTTATTATCGCACTAGACCTGAAATGGATATATTGAGAATATGAACTAAAACCTGCTCTTTGTATAAAGCCTATTCCCAGTAGCCAATTATTTAACTGACTCTTTTCACAAAGAAGACTAAGGTGGCCAATAGGTCATAGAATTTAGAATTAGTCGCTAATTCAATGCCGTCAATTGGACAGTATCAACAGAATCGCACCAACCAGCCAGGCCTATGTGCCTGAATTTCGTTTAAGCCTAGCCAACAAAAAACCTATCATCCTCCCCACAAAAAAATAAGAGATTATAATGAGATCCTTTGTAAGCTCTTTGTAGATGTAACATTAATATTCATATCAGATACTAATTGATATCAGACTGCTCAAAATGACTTCTATATCATAAAAGTTCACACCATGAAATCATCCTTTATAGAATCAATAAGATATTCAATAGTAAATATAAAAACAAACCCTTCTGCAGAACATTTCTATAGACATTCTATTCAACCTCTATTAGTATCCTATTCAACCTCTATTAGTATCCTATTCAACCTCTATTAGTACCCTATTCAACCTCTATTAGTACCCTATTCAACCTCTATTAGTATCTTACTCAAGCCTTATTGATTCATTACTGGGTTGAAGTAAAGGCTAATACTCTTAATATATCCTCTTAGTATAACAACCACTCCAGTAATACTATACCAGCGGAGTTTAATATTTCTTGGAAATAACATCGGCTAAAAAAAAATCCACTATAGTATTACTCCTTGGTATTGATACCAGCCAATAATCGCAATTTAGACATAGATTGCTCTCCAAATTTGGTGCTTTGTGTGTGTGTGTGTGTATAAAGTATATTCAAGAAAGAAAGAAAGTAAAACCGAATCCAGTAAATATAGAGAAGAGCAAAAAATATTCTCGATACAAATTTTTCAAAATGGAATACCAAAATAGCAATTACATGCGTACGGATGAATACCCTGTTGGAAATTCCTCCATGTACACTGTGATCAATATAGTAAGCGTCCTCTCAATTATGTCCGGTCTTACTGTAATGATCACTATTGCTTACACAAAGTATTTTCTCCGCCAAAAACTTACTCTTGCTTTTAGAATAAGCTTCTTTTCTTCATTTTTTGATATACTCTACATGACTCTAACACTTTATCTGCACAGCCTTGGTGGAGACGGCGTTCTTTCATTAACAAAATCAAGAGTGCTCCTATATATTATACAATCGTCAACCTTAACAACCGTAACATTAACTGTTGCAATATCGTTTAGTCTGCATTTGAGTCTATTAGTACACAATCCATTTAAAAAAAGAGTTAACTGGTACTATGAACCTGTATCAATCTTTTTTGGCTTTTTACTTACTTGCCTACAATTTTTTACAATTCAGGGTGTTTACTATTACCCAAAAATGAAACGTTTCTATATAGTAACAAGCGGTTTATCGAAATCTATTTTAGCCGTCATATCAGGCTATGAATTATGGCTATTCGTTGGTGTGGTTTATTGCTACGTCGTCGTCATCCATCTAGTAATTTCTATGAGTTTAGTCCCAAGACTAAATAAAAAAATCCGGTTTTTTGACCTCAATAACGACCGCCGTAACAGCGAAATTCAAGGCCGTGAATCTATCAGCAATAACGTTTACGTTTCTCCGGAAAAGAAACGAAGGACTTTAGCTGCTATAAGGTGGCTGCTTCTGTATCCGCTAGTGCCTATTATTGCTCACACTTTTGTCACTGTGTATATTTTCTATCCATACTCCGAAACTGTATACTACCTAACATATTCGCTCCAAGCCACACAAGGAATTCTAAGCCTTGCTGTATTTGCTCTTAGTCCAAAATTTAGAGAGATCTTTGTATATAAAGTAAACAAGTATGAATCTTCGCTAGAAAACTTCTAAACTATGCATTAATAGTACATCTATTTGCCAAATCAAAAGAGTTCTCATCTATTTATTTCAGCAAGATCATTAGCTTGATATAGTGTTTATTTTAATATTATTTTTACTAAACCTGAATTCGATTACAATTTTTCATTTATTAGTATAATATTATAAATTTAAAAAAAAATGTATTATCTAGTGTATTGATATATGTGGCACAATTGGAAAGTAAAAAAAAAAACCAAGTTATTGATTTATTGATTGTTTTAAAAGATTTTTGCTTTACATAAAGCTAATAATAGAAAAAAATTGAGAACATTTGGATTAAAAAATCGAATGAATAATCTATAACTACAAGTATAAAAAAAAAAATTGCTTACTATAGAAAGCTAAATGTGTAATATGGTTGATAGTTGATGAATACGATATAGTTCGTAATATAGTTTAGAAAACATAACAATCATCATGATATTATAAAAAGTATATTGTCTCTGCAGAGTTAACAATATGGAGAAACAGTGCATTATTGATCATTTGCAGAATAAAAAGCAGAGATAATCAGTAAACCTTTGTAAGGCTTTGAAGGCAAAAAGAATTTGGGAGTTTTTGATTTTTTTCAATAGGCAGAAAAGTGACGTGAAAACTACGCTTCGTCAAGTTCACGCAAGAATTGGTTTCTATTTGGGGTTGTGAAAGAAGATCTTGAAGGTGAGCTTTTGTTTGTAGTGTGGATAGAAGTAAAGTTTTTGCTTGAGTAGTTTGATATTTCAGCGTTTTTATACTCAATTCCATCATTGATAAAAAATGAGTCTGTATCTTGGTTTAACTAAATAAAATACAAGGGGGAGAGGTAGGAAACAAGTATTTTAGAAATAGAAAGGGAGGTGGGGGAGGGGGGGTTAAATTAAGCATAAATTTAAAACGTTGGTATCAAAACCAACAGTGGATTAATGAAGGCGGGAAAGGGCAATATAAAGTGAACAAAACTTGTTTAAAATAAATTGGTTTAGATTTTTACAAAAAGATAGAAATGGAAATATTACTTTTCTTTTTCTAGTACGCTTTCGATGGAAGAGAAATATAGATACGATTAAAGCTACAAGAATTATAGTGGATACAGAAGCGATGGCAGCTACTGAAGAAGAGCTTAGCTTTTTTGTATTTTGGTTATTTGGGGTTGAAGTAGCAGTAGATAGCTGGGGAACTCTAGTTATAGAAATAGCAGTGAACCTTGTAGTGTATATGATAAACACAGATTCAGAGATAGTTTCGGAATCCATTTTATTTTATATGATTTAAGGGTTCGTAAACTGAGTAGGTAAAAATAGTATAATGAACTATTTATATAAATCTTGGGGAATGTAAATATCTGCGACAAGGAGAGGAGAGGGATAGATATTTATCGAAGTATAGAAGTTTATAAGGAATGGTTTTTAGTAGAGCGTAAGTCTATTAATATAACATAAAGCACAGGCAATTCTAGTGATTATAATTTGGGAGACGAAAAAGAGTATTTAATCCTTGAAACTAAATAAATTGGGAGTGGGTAATAAAAAATCTAAGCTTATAGATATGCGATTTTCAAATGTTGCTGTAAGGATTTAAAGTTAATGATTTTTTGGTAAAAGGTTACTACTATCAAGTAGCTATCAGCGGAGATTACCATAATTTTTATAAAAGCTTTTAGGCCATAAACAAAGCCTAAATCCAACAGGCAGCTCTGGCCAGCAGAAAACAACTACTTTAGCCAGATAAATCGAGTGTAACCGAAAAAAGCAGAGCAGTATTATCGTTTATCATTTTTAGGATTGGACAAATAGTCTTTTATGGGAGACCATTATCAGCCGACAATTTTTCTCTGCCGTTTTATACACTTGGTTATTTATCTATACGTATTGGACAAGTCGAATAATCAACGATATTGCTTCGTAGTTACTAAAATTAGATTTTGGCTGGTTTAGCTTGAACTGATAAGAAATAGGTTTATATCAGCTGAAGCTTGTACAGAATAGCAATAATCCATTTGCTGTAAAAACAAACTCGCTCGCTAATAATACGTAGCAAATAAAAACCCACCCGTTATTAATTGTACATAAAAACGAGAAATAGCTGGGTGAGTTATAGGCGGAGCTTAATAACTAAGATATTAATTATACTATATTCACACAAGTAATCGGATTAAGCTCAGATTATCTGATCTAAATTGCCTAATTTTGTCAAATCTGTGTATTATGTATGCCTAATTAGTTCTCAGGCCAACCATGCGCGCCTATAATCAGGGTATCAATTTCTAATTGAGATTTAATTATTATTCCTGATATAATAAAGAGGCTCAACTGAGTATCAGCAATTGCGCATTTTTGACCAAAGCGCTTGTATAATTAAACATATTTATTGGCCACCTTGCTTGACTTTTCGCAAAAATCACTGCCCAAATTATTTTTTAATTGGTATAAAAAACGATACATTTACTAGGCCAATTAAAAAATCATAATTATATATAGACTTGAACTAACACGCATACCAATTGTTATCGAAAGAAGAACCCCAATACCCCCAACAACGTACTAACAGGCTAGCTATTTACTATCGCTCTGAACTGCGTCAGCTCCTGCCCTAACTGATCCTCTATGTAGCACAAGGCGATAATAGTACTAATAAGTAGCAGCAGAAAAGATATTTCAAATTACCTAAAATATTCATCAAAAAAGCATTAAACCTTTCAAAAGAAGAAAGAAAAAAAAGTATTGAAGCAAAATTAGTCAGCTGCAATAAAAATATACAATAGAAATATTGCAAATGCTATCGTTCGATTTCAAATCATTTTTAGTTTACTCTAGCACGGCCTTAATTACCTGGAGTAAATAATTATTGGTCAGAAAAAAATTTTTATTCTTAATCTGCCACTAGTAATTAGAATTTTTAATCTTCGTCAACTATTCGGCTAATAGTTTAACACTGACTTTTTATTCGGTTCTTCAATTGTACATTGAAAATAAATTATAGCTATTCTTAATTTTCCTATACATAAAAAGTCTTTATAAATTTAATCGCTCAATAAATAACCTTAAAATAAAATATATAGCTCCTAAATTCGCTGAGAAAGATAAAAAAAAGTGTTCGAGTTAATCCTACAATAGTGCTTACAGTACCCTCCTAACCTTGCTGAAAACCTGAATCCCATCTTTCATCAAACCAAAAAACACTTTACCTTATCTTGAACCTGTTTTCCCCGATAATTTATTTTAATCGTTGGTTATAGATTCTTTTCTCTTTTCCACAATTCAAAAACTCTGCATTTTAACCCTTTCCCGTCCAACACTCTTTAATAAAACGATTTTATTCATTCACTAGTCATTTAAACGATATTTTATTATTTGCTTTTGTTTTAATAATAATTAATATTTCTTAAGGTCTCAGAATTAGTCGATTTTCATTGAACATTGTTGGCTATATTTGGTCAGCCAAAAATAGTCGACCGCGCACTAAAGCGTTAAACGCGAACCTCTTAATATAAAGCCAATCACCATTACTTATAAGCTTTGAACTTGATAATTTTTGCTTTTTACTTTATTCCAAACTTGGAAAATGCTCAGAAAACAACCTAAATTTTATCATCGATAGTACATTTCCAAATTTAGTTGATACACTTAGCCCCCCCTATAATTTATTTAAGATATCCAATACCTTATCTTTATTTTTTTATCTACCTGATACGTTAATTTTAATAAAATTTATTTGGCTAGTACGCCCAAAATCCTGCCAATAAGATTTTTATATCGAATTAAAATGATTAAACTGTAAAATTTAATAAAATAAAACTTTTAAATTATCATATTTAAATTTTTATTGAGTCTAACAAAATAAATTCCTCCAATCGTTGAAAATTATCCTCTTCGCGTCTTTTGATGACGCGACTTTTTAATAATCCGTTCATTCGTCAAAATTTATCATTAAATACTTACCAATGAACCATTCCTTTATCTAATTTGGATCTTATAAACCATCTGTATAATATAGCTCTACGACCCCAATTATTTCCATAGTTTACAATTCATTCGCAACTTTAGTTCCTTACCGATATTATATTAACCCTCTCACGAGCGATAGACTGTTTTTGGCCTGCCAAATGTAGCCAACTGTGTTCAATTATTTTAATTTAACTCGAGACCTTTAAAAGTTTTGATATAATTCAAAATAGAAGCAAATAATAAAAATGCTTTTAAATCATAAGCGAATCAATAAATTCGATTTTTTTTAAGACTGTTGGACGGGATAGGGATAAATAAATATTGCCCTCAATATCTGTTACGCGTCAGTATCTAAATTGTACTTGTTATACCTTTTTACTTGGAAAAGTACAATTAATTAAAAACGAATGAAAGGCTTTAATACAAGCCCTCTAACTCCTCATCATGTACTTTTCTATATACCCTACTAAAATTTTTAATTTGTAGCGCTTGTTTTGTAAAACAATTCTGTAATTTCGCGTTTAAAACTCTCTTCATTCTCCCCAAGTTTCATAGGTATAAAGCATATGTTATAGTGCCTCATTTTTAACTTCAACGTCTCAATCTAACAATAAAAGGTATTTATTAAATAAATATCGCCTATTAATATGGCTTAATATAACTCAAAACCAAGTTTATATTGGTTTTAATTTCAAAAATGGTCGTTTTCGAGAATGATAATTTAAAGCTATAGCGAAAAAAAATTTTAAATTAGTATTAATTATACACTTTTCTTATAAAATTGGAAAGGCTAAAATAGTTCATATCATATTTTATTTAATCTATAAACAAAAATAGTGAAACTATTATATAACTCGGCCTATTCCATTTTCATTTTACATTGGTGATATTCAATCGCAAAAAAAATTAAAGTTATATTAATAAATATTCAAAATTTAATAATTATTTTTGTAGTCAAGGCAACCATAAAAAGTTCTAATTAGCATTAAAATTGTTTTGGCTCAATTTAATTTAATTTTGTTTAACTTATTTCTCATAGATTATATTATTACCTGAATTTGATTTTTTATAAATAATCCAAACTATTTTGTTTTAGTTGTTTAAATTTTATAAAAATAAATTCAAATTTCGATTAATTTTAAAAAATAAAAAGCTTTTTGATGACCATTTATAAAATCTCAGTTTGTTTTACAATTGATTGATTATAATCTTAACGTAAGCCGAATATCCAAATCTTCGATCTTAGACTTGAAAAAATTATTTAAATAAATTTCCATATTCTCTAATATATGTTTTTATTAACTTTTGAACTATTTTTGAAGAAAATAATCGTCTTGATTTACAATTCTTAGATAATGCTTTAAAATTTTTTTATAAGATTACCCCCTTATATAATTTATAGATGTCTATATTACACCATAAACAATAAATGGTTGTTTTAGCACTAATTTAACGAGGAAAGAGTTTCGATAATCAAAATACAGCCTTAGTACCTTATTTTTATTTTAAAATTACTACTCCGGGAAGTATAATTTTTGAATAATTATTTTCACGCTTTTTATCTTAGTTCTTGTTGTGAATCCACCCTGGTGGAACTTTCATCGAAAAAGTGGATATGTTAGCTAGCATATGCCAAAAATTACATAATTTACTCTATTGTTTGAATATTTACATTCATTTCACAATTTTTAAATTATAATGTATTACGGTTAAAATCCCTTTTAATGGTGGCTTGGTTATACTTCTTTTTATAATTATTGGATTTAATTATGCTTTTTCGTATTTATCGAGAGAAAACTGGTGATATCTAATGAATATACATCTAATTTTTTTTTATTGAAGTTTAAATAAACTCTATAGAACTTTTTACAAATATATTTAGTCTTTAATTTTAATCTTTTAATCTTTTAGTCTTGATATGATTAGAAATTTAATAATGCGTATTGATACTGATTTTTCATAAATAATTAGCTGTCCTATTTAAGTTTACAAAAAGTAATTTATAAAAAATATATGATTAAAATAATATTTAATATAATATTTAATATAATATTTAATATAATATTTAAATTTATAACTTTTAATTATTAGTTTAATAATTCTAAATACTGTTCATGCTAGTAACTATAAAAATTTTGGAATTTATTTATCTGAATTTTTGACCTTTTTTATAAGATATATATTTAAAATAGATTATATTTATTTTATAAATTTATTTTTATATTATTTTATCATTTATAAATATTTTTACATAAAATAATAATAATAATAATCAGCCCCCGGTTAATATTTTTTGTAAAAAAGTTATTAAATAAAAATTATTACATTTATTATAATTCAATATGCTAGTATAATTAATTGTGAAACGAAAATACAATTTCCAAAACTAAAATCTAATTATCTCTTACTCTGATTAACTAAAAAATTCGAGTTAATATATAAATATCGCATCTATTAAACTAAATATAGATACCTTTGAAAATATTAGATTTTCCAATATATAGTTTTATTTATAGTTAATAAATATTTTATTTTCTTGTTCTTTATTCTAATATACCCTTTATATAATAGTTAATTTGAATTTGTTTCTCTTTAGTTTAAAAATAAATATTTAAATTATTTAACAGATATTTGCTGAATATGCTACTAAGCTAATTTAAATATAGTTGTTTTTAGCAATCTAATATTAGAATTTATAATATGCTGTGAAATTTTTTTCTAGTATAGTAAACATTTAATTAAATACAGTAGATTATAATTTAGATTTATAAATAAAAAAACACAATTACCTCTTTATACAATAATTATTTTTAATCCATACAAAAAAACCAGTTTAATTAAAATTTATCAGTAAATAACAATTTTAATAATCCACGAAATTTATTAAATAAAAATAATCATATTATAAATAAAATTAAGCCAACATTCAAATATATTAACCTTAAAGTTGATATAGTGTTTAAAAATGTTTAAATTGACGAATAAAAATAATTTTTTACAATTAATTCGATAATAATTGCTCAATAAATTCGTTAAAACGTAAAAAAATCAAAACAAAACTATTAATTGTTTAATTGAGTAATAGATTGTTTTTTATTTGTTTATAATAATATAAAATCATTTATTCATATAATACATGATATATTTTTAATAATTTTTTTGAAAAACCAAATTTAATTAAACGCATTTCATATTTATACAAACACTCACAATATCTCTAATTATATATAGTATAACTAATTAACTGTATAATGTACTTAGAGCTGAATCATAATTATATTTTGATTAATTAATGAAAAATAATATAATCTACTGTAAAAATTTTGTATTTTTTACTGTAGATTATATTATTTTCAATTTATGATTATTTTAAATGCTATTATATATACTAAATTTCTAAATTAAGTATAGATAAATTTTAATTATTTACAAGATAGTATTATTCCAGTTAGTTTAAAACATCATAGTATTTTGTGCGATATTTTCATAAAATATATAACTTTATTAATAGCAAATTAAAATTTCCACGAGTTTTTATATGTCCCATATTTTTTATTATTGATCGAAATCTATTAATTTATTTATCTATTATTATATTTTTTATTAACGATCGAAATCTATTAATTTAATTATCTATTATTGTATTTTTTTTAGTAAAAAAGATTGATTATAATAAATTTTTATCACTCTCTTTTTATGAAGTATATGATATTTAATAGCTTTTCAATACTTTGCATTCCATTTATAGACTTTTTTTTTTATTTTATCCTATTAATATTCTGGTTGAATTTTATAATAAATTTCATCCTTTTTGGTCATTTTTAATATTTTGTGAATCTGTATTGCGTTAATAATTTTTTAAAAATTAATGTATTAGTATTAGTATTCTAATTAATTTATTGTTTTATTTCGAGATATATTGTATTGTTATTCTAGACAATAATAGATACAATATAGAGTTATTATATATTTATAATTACGTTATATACTTAAGTTATAAATATTAATTAAAGATTTATTTCCGATGAAAACATGGTGATAAGCATAAAATTTTTTTGAAGTATAACACCGGTTTGAAACAAATTATCAGAGCGTAACGCTGAAAACAGACTTGAAATTGTTAAAACTAATGATAATGATATATTTATATTTTTTTGTTTATCATTCAGATTCCAAAATAATTAAAAATTGATAATTTGACCCATGAATATTTTTTCTTTATATTAATTTAACTTATCGGGATATAAGTACTAAAAGTACTAAAATTATTAAATATAATAACCATTTCCAACAAAACAATTCTTTAGATATTATATTATTCCATATATTTTATAAGCTAGAAAAATGAAATTATAAATTTCTTAATTAAATAAGAAATAACTGATAATGAATTTTGCTAAATTTTAAAATTAGAAGTCTAGATTTTTATAGATAATAATATCCAACACTTTAATAAAAATATATCTTAATTCTTGAAAATTTGAGAAATTAAAGGTAAATAATATGTTAATGTGAAAACCTTTCACCATCTGTCATATTAAAATAAATACTTAAAACAATAAAAAAAAATTTTTCAGTGAAATTGATTAATAGCTGATAAAGAAAATATAATGTATATACCCGAATTCTTTAAAAATTGGTATATATGTCGTAGATAGGCTGTGCTACCTATCTGAATACAAAGAAATAAATATTTACCTAAGGATATGAATGACGTAGTTTTTTCAATATGTTTTGCAAATCTGAGAACTTGCATTTTAAAAAGTGTTTTTTATACATAACGAAAAAAACAGAGAAATTTAGTGTATTGGTTTATTATTATCTTTTTATACTTCTATTACTATTAACACTATCGCTATTATTAGTTTTGACATTATTTCAGATTAGTAAAAACCGTTTCTTTAAAACTTAAAATCATAAAAGAAACAAACACAAAAGTTGTTAATGCTTATGCTTTATTTTATTTTACTTATCATAAATAAAATTAACCAAAAAAATCAGTACATAATCTTTATTATAAATTTAATACTAAAACCAAAGTATACAATCGTAAATTAACTAAAATCACAAAATTAAAAGTAACTGTAAACACTTATCGTACCAGGGAGAAAAACTCTCGGTGACAAAAACAACTAAAATTTTATTATTAAAAATATGTTAAATAAATTGTACACTTAAGTAAATGAGATAAAAAAAAATTTAATAGAAGAAAAATTATTATTATTGAATAGAATATATTTATATAAAACGATTAATGGATAAGATAATTCAAAATATATTATGTACAAAAAGCAATAATAATTATGTGCAAGACTACTAATGAAATCGTTATCAATTACAATAAAATAAATATAATGAAAAAGTATATACGAAAAAACTATTTAGAAATTCAGAAATATAAATAGAATTGAGATTGGTTGGGTATTTCGGAAAAAATGCGCAGCAATGGAAATAACAGGAGGCAAAGTGTATAGTAGAATAGCAGCAAGTATAGGGGATAAAAAAAAGCAAGTGGAAAAAAAAGAGGGCGATTTTTACGAAACTAGCAGCGAGTAGCAAACACGAAAAAAGATTCAGAATGAGCTTGGTTAGAGCAGGATCGGACAATTATTTCGGGAGTTGTGAGATATATGGGTGGGGGGGCGTTTTATAGGGGGGAAGTGATTTTT
>LSSN01001511.1:0-26042 GCA_001970855.1 Smittium culicis
AGGGGCGGTTGGCTTTTTTTGAACTACCAAAATTATCCAACCATACGACAGCAATATAAATAAACCTAAGATAGTAAAAGATTATTGGCTGGTAAATTTTATGTGTCCAATAATAAATATATATATAATAGTTTAACCAATTACAATTTTAAAGTAAGTATAAGATTGTTTGCCCCGGAAAGGGTTAAATAATTAAGATTGGTATAAATTATTTGGATAAGAGGATTATTTGATATTTAGGCATTAGTATAAAGTACCATTGGTATTTATTAGATTATGAACACGGAACAAATAATTTTAATGTAAATTTATGCTATGTAAAATATTAAGGATAAGAAATAAATTTTCAGGCGGAGTTTTTAGAGAATGTAAGAAGGTAGAAATTTAGGCAATTTAAAATAATTGAATAAAATTCAATATAATGGTTATTCTTTATCTTCTGTTTCTTTCATTAAGTTTCTGTCGTATAGATCAATAAATCCGGTTTTTTTATTTATCAAGTGTGTTGCTGCTAGATAAAAGGCGAGGAGTGATAGGATAATGCCTAGTACACCACCAGTAGTAATACAAGCTTTGGATCCGGTCCATTCACCGATGGTCAAGAAAATTAGTGTCACCTCTAGAACAGTAAAAATAACAGCCATAACCAAGCTTGTTCTTAGCGATGCTATCAATAAAATAAATGTTAGAATTGTCCAACTGAGGTTATAAATTCCCATAGACTGATTCTTTGTTAGATTGTTGTTTTTGGCAAATCCGTCGGTTACACCAAATGCAGGGATGTCCATAGCTGCATGAGCCATCCAGAAAGCGCCAAAAGAAGTGAATGCAGTAGCTCCTAGTGTATTTCCGTTAGCAAAATCCCACATACCAGCCAAAATTTGAGCAAAACCGCCGTAGAAGAAAGCGAGTCCAGTAAGTACAGCTTTTGGAGAACCGTAAGGCAGCCCTATTCCTGCATTATGCATAGAATTTACAAATGTTGTTACAGCAAAAGCTGTTAAACCGAGAGGAGAAGCATTAGCGAATTTAGCCATTTTTTTTTCTAAAGTTATTTGTAGTTTGGCTTGTCTATAAGAATTTTTTTCTAAAATTCGGAGAAAAAAATTTTTTTTTGGTTAAAGAGATAATTAAATTTTGATAAGTAAAGAATATGATTGATTCTGGTTAGAACTATCGACTGAAACTCGTTGCTTTATATAAGTTTTTGATTTCTAAATATTATGTCAAAAGGTATGCACGTTGTTGTAATAGACATTATTTTTTTTGACAACGTATTCTATTCCTTATGACGCCAACTAAAATCTCAAAATAATTGTATGCACAGAAATCAGGTACAGCTTATAATTTTTTTAATTTAAAATTGCTAAATTAATAAACTGGCAAAAATAGCATTGTTGTTATATCAAAGGGATCTAACGAAATCTATTCGCTGAATATGCCGAAACACATACAACCTGATATAATATTTTATAGTACGGAGTATCCATTGAAAACGATCGCCGTGGTTTTATTTGCTAAATTGTAAATCCTTTTATATAGAATATTTATCGAATGCTTTTCCTAAATTATATTTATAAAGTTTGGGGTTTCTTCAGTTTAATTGGAAATAAATTTTAGCGAATCACACCAATAAACCACATCATTAATAATTGGCGGGGCTTGTTTCCAACTCAAACAAATCACGCTATGTTGAACTGACCAATAATATAATTCTTTTAAAATCTGCTGATTATTACATTAATTATCATACCTGGTTGCGAAGTTTTGTTGTTATTTATTTTTCTGGAAAAGAATTTTTTCCTGCTATTGCTGATAAATAAACTCAATGTTGATCGATTAAATGTGTACTCAAAATCTACTGGATAATAAATATAAAAAAATAAATTTGACTATTCAATACAATGTTAACGTAGCCTAAAAATAAATAAACGAAAAATTGCATGAGCTAGCATTTATTCAGCCATTGGTCTTAATAAATGACCTGGAAGAGGTTGGGGTTGAGAATGGGACTCCAAGGTAACTGACGTGATTTATTCCGTCTTTAATCAAAAGCAAAAATCAAAAAATATCGATGAGTCAAGCTTAATGTTATGATTTGAATTCTTTGAATTTCAAAAGTCAAATAATAGGATGACATACAAAAAAAAAATATAATATTCACATTTTTTTTAGCATTGAATTTTTTCATTTGTTCATACAAGTCGTTATAGAAAAAACTTTACTAGTTATTTACTCCGGGTTTATCTTAATTGAAGTGTAAATCGTATGTTTACTAAACATGTGCTAGCTAAAAAAATCATTTATTATTGTATAAATAAATTTTCCGTGAAAAAAAAAAAAAAAGCTAAAAAAATCAATCAGATTATGTGGTAGAAAAGATAAAAAATTGAATAAAAGCTCCTATTCGTCTAAATTCGAAATCAATATTCTATCTGATAAAAAAAATTTTGTGATTTCCATCTAATCGAAGTTAGAAATAAAATTACATATATTTGATTTTTATAAATCAAAATGAAAATGTATAATTTATTTTTATCGTGAAAAGAATGTAAAGATTATAAAAAGTAAGCCTGTTTTTATTTATCTACTTAATATACTATCAGTAAGCTATAATTTTGCAGTAAGTAACTAGTTATCTATAAAAGTAGCCAGGCAATAAGTTAATAAACCTAAATTTATTTGTTCTATATGTGAGCTTATTTCGAGAAGCGGAACTTTTACATACAAGTTTTTACTTCTATTCTTCATTAACTTTATTTTTAAATCTTATTAGAAAATATCATCGAGTGGTTTATCTGTTAAAATCAATTCAATTGTCCAATATATATAAGTAAATTTAATTTCTTTTAAAAAATGTTCCGCTTCCTCTAAGAATATCCAAAATTTTTGGTTTTAGATTACCAAAGTACTATGAATATCATTGATTTTTTTCCCCATTTTTATTTAAATTTTAAATATACCTGCAAACTTTTCATCTGCTGTACAATAACTTCATACTAAATTTTATCTTGGCATTAAGAATATTAAAAACTTTTGAGCGCCTAGCTAATCATCTTTTTATCTTGGCTTATGATTATTATTTGATACATCTTTACCCTTTCCAGTTTATAACATTTAAAAAAGATGAATATATTGATTTTTCAATAATTTCTACGCGTTTTTATTATTTACTACTACTAAATCACAAATCAATAGTTACTTGGCTCTCAGGATATATATTATTATAACTGCGTACAGTTGGCTATAATAGGTAGACCAAAATCGGTCTACCGCCTGAGAAAGGGTTATGCAGCATTATTAGTTGATTGGTATTAATAAATGTATAGAATATTGAAATACTTTCTCTTGTTATAAATAGTAAAAGTAAAACACTGCACTCAGATTTAAAATAAATTTAGATTTTTTTTTTAGGCAAACAAATTTTTTCTGATTAACTTAAATTTGCTCTTATATAAATAAAAAAAACAAAAAAACACTCCTTGATTCCATTTTCATACTCTAATACTTTTTCATTATTTTTTACTAATAAACATATCGAATTATTACAAAAATATAAACATAAATAAAATAAAGAGCTGAAATACCTGCCCAGAATATATTTTATCGTAATAAATTAATATCTATGACTATTAAAGCTATTTATTAATTATCTCAAATTTAATCATATTATTAATAAAAAAATATTAGATCAAAAATTAATCAATAATTAAGAAATATGAATTTGGGATAAATGTATAAAGAAATTTTATATCTATATCAAGAATATTTATATCTACTTTCTAAGTGATTTAAGTTCAGAAAACAGAACCCTTTCAGATTTGTAAATTATAAAAAAAGAAATCAAAGCCAATACTCCGCCCGAAAGAAGTACAAGCTTAAGATTACCGCCTAAAAAAGAGTTAAGCTTTGATGAGATTATATACACAAGCCCCATAAATATAAAAGACTTGGGCGATGGAATGTAACCGATGCATACCCTATTGCTAGAGTTTAATACAGAGAAATATGTTTTTGAATAATCAATGCACCAGATTATTCTCATCGACATATTGATTATGTTGGCAAAAACAAGCGTGATTGCACCGTTTCCTGAAAAATTTGGATTGAAACTAACTTTTGTGTACAATCCAAAAATTTGAAACACGCTGAGCATCCCGTTAACGATTTGGGCTGAAAAAAAGCTTAGAATAAGTATAGATATACAATAGATAACAGAAAAAAACGACATTGCAAAACTATATCTTTTAACCTGTGACCTGCGAGCCGTGGAAAATACAAATGCTTCCAATATCCCATTAATTCCGAGAAAAGGTATATAAAAAACGTATGACTTTAATACTCCGACAATTCCTTCACTAATCCATTTTTCGCCTAAAATCATTCTGACGAAATATTCAACATAGTTAATGCCAAAGACTAATACAAATAGTCCAAGAATTATGTGTGATTTTACAAGTAAGGCTAAGCATTTCCAAACAAGGGCTTTTTTCGCTGCTATTTCGTCGTAATTTGATGAATTGGATGATGTGGTTGGCGAAATGTTGATTTTATCTTCACAATTATTGCTCTCAAAAGATGGATCCAGCTTACTAAATAAAGTTCTAGCTGATTCCTCGATTGGTTGGAACAGCATCCGAGCTGGCAAAGAGCCTAGAATTTTGTATTTATAAAAGTTAAAGTCAAAATGATAAAAAGCTAATTCATAAGAAAAGGGTAGTAATTATACCATAATTTGCAGCTAGAGCATATAGCCCACGATCTGATTCGGTACTTGCGTAAGTTATTACAAGTTTATCTCCTTCAGTTAATATATGCTTCAATATCGATTGAACCGTGAATTCTTTAGCGAGATTTAATAGCGAGTCTTCAAAGTAATAGCTTTTTATAATTTTTTTAGTTTTTCCGCTACGTTATAAAAAAAAAAGGTCAATTGATTGTATTAATGGAAAATTAATGTATAATAGAATAATATATATTATCGAATGTTAAAGGCTGCTTACTCATATTCTAGAATACTTCTTGGGATAAAGAACTTGGAGTTTACTAATTTATTGTTAAGTAAAAATCCAAGATATACTGATATTAATACAGAGCTAAATATAACTTGTGAAATAGAAAACGACAAAACTGCCCAAGAGTCGTTGTCGCAGGTTATTATAAAGCTCAACCCGAAGGTATTTAGAATGTATTTAGATAACAAAAAATTTAAAAAGAAATGTCGCTTCCATATTAATACAAAAGTAGTTGCACATCTAAGGATGCCTCCGGATATTTCAGCAAGTGCTCGGATATGGAATAATAAGTTATTCTGAGCTAATGCAAATAGAGGCTCGCTTAAAAGTTCGATTAGAGCGCCAAAGCAATAGAAAGATATAGAAATTAAAAGGATTTTATTTTCAGTTTCTTTTTCTGGACTAAGAGCACTATCAGAGTAATTGCTAGATGCTTTTAAACTGTTATAAAACAAAAAGCCTGAAACAATAGAAAATGGTATTCCAAAGAAGAAAGGAATTATTCCAAGGTTTATGACAATTTGTGACTCAAACTTATTTCTAACAGCGTCTTTAGGAAGAACTTTTTCTAATTTTTCACTAAAAGCTTTGTCACAATCCTTAGGATCAGTTTCATCTATAGAAGAATTTCTGTTTTTTATTGCATTAGAAGATCTAAGTAGCGCACATCTAAAGCCTTCTCTACACAAAAATAATATTGTCGATTGTAAAAAGTCAAGCTGAACCGCAACAATACCGAAAGCTTTTGCAGTGGTAAAACGTACAATTAGCTGGTTTAGCAGAAAAGTTAATAGCCTACTTGCAATCTGTAAAAAAATCAGGTATTTGCTTCGAGATATTGTGGCAGTAACTAATCCTGTATCTGCTGCGCCAGACGATTCATTTAGAATACTTTTATTTGCTACGCTCTTTTCTGAAATAGTTAAATCATTTTCACTGTTTGCTTTAATAGAGGTTTTCGTGATTCTCTTGTTTAGATTTCGTTTGATATTATTTTGATCATTCATTGTATAAACCAGAAAATGTTTGCAGTATATACCGATAATTAAAAATGCGCCTTTAATGGAGGAATTCGAGGACCGAAAAATTTAATATACTGATTTTATATATCAGTAATATTTATTGCTTTCTAAGTTGGCTAATTCATTCAACAGATATTATCATCAAAAGTTTAATAAAAGTCATTAAATCATACTAGTAAAATTTACTATTATTCTGTCAGCCAGATATAGAATTTAGAAATATATTATTTACTATTTAGAGCCTCTTAAATATTTGGGCCAATGAAGAAATAAAAATTCAATTTGAGCTGGCCAATAAACATTGCGTATTATAATGTCAACAGCCAATAGCTAACTAGATCAAATTCAGACCATAAAAACTAAAATAAAAATATTTAGCTTTAGCTTTGGTAAAATTTTTCGTTTTAAGGCTTAGAAGCTTTATTAAAATCGACTTTTGAGAAACTTTCTCTACGAAAAAAAATTACCATCTCTACAAGCATTTTACGCTGTACAGCTTTTAATCTTATTTTAATTTATAAAATAATAAAAATAATTTAAAAATGAATTCCAAAAAAAGAAACAACGATTTTTCGAAATTACATGGCAGAGATAAAAAAAAGGGTAATGAATACAAAACCTTTAAAAAATTTCAGAAATTTTATTTGATTTTATATCTTATAAAAACTCAATGATTTTTTAACATTCGTACATACAAGTACAATGCTAACATCGTAACCCAAGCCGATTTTAATATTTATTATTCACTTTTAGCTAAAAGAGACATGTTTCAGCAGATCAGTATTCAAAAGCAAAGTAATTTATTTTCAGATCTTTAAATAACCTTTATAAACATGTTTTTTATCAAGAATTTTTTTATTGAAGGAACATAATGTTTTCATAGATCAATTTAAAACGAAGGCAATTGATATTGTCAATTTTGTCGAATCCCGTGCTTATGAAGTCTGTGCAATGGAAAATGCTATAACTCTATCAAAGTATCTTTCCGATTCAATAGATTTAACTTTACATTTTTTTCAATTAACTACTTGTTAACTATATAAATTATTTTATATAGAAAATCAAATAATACACGCGCTTTCCAAACTTTGCCGAGACATTTACGAAGAAGAGCAGCCAGTCATAACATCAAGCGTGTTCCTATCCGTCTCCGAGCAAAAGCTATCGCTGAAATGAAACAAAGTTTAAGCGAAAAAACTAAATCCAAAACAGTCAGCGATCCTTCGATTGATCTACTAAAAAAAAAATCAAAACCACCACCAAATAAAAATAGAAGACATCGAAGAAAGAGAAGCACTCTTGTGGAAATATATACTAAAAGGCAAAATGGAAAGCGTTGGCTCGAAACCCACATGTGGCATACAAAAAGAATGAAAATGGCTTTAAAATGGGGAATAATGTTGGTAAGATCATAGCTCTTATTGTTTAACGATATCAAATTTACCCTTAAATCTGTCTATTTTTATGCATTTTTAAAAAAATTTTAGGCAGAAACTCCTAATGATAAAAGTCATAGATCCATATATAAAGCCCTTCATAAATCCATTATCCATGACGTGTCTTATATTGGAACACTAAAGATTGTAGGAAAAACAAATGAGATTATTGACCTAATTAACAAAATTAGCAACTCTGATGTCCCACTAAATCAAATATCGTAAAATACATATATTTTTTAAAATTCATTAAAATCTTATCTATTTTATAACCTGATATAAAATTTATTATTTAAATAGATTTATTAATGGATCCAAATCTGTCCCTTTGCTATTACATGAATATGAAGAAATTTCTAATGTTATAGGACCAGCTTTAGGGATTTGGGGCCCTATTGATAATAATCAAAAATCTCTAAAAACTGAAGCACAACTTGAATGTTCTGTTCAAAGCTTTTTTATTAGACTACACCCTTCTATTCTTCCACAAGTTTTAGAAATTATTGATAAAGCTATAAGTAATCAAACACAGTTTTCAAGTATTGAATACTATGACAAGTCAAAAGATTTAATGTCTATAGATGTTTATGGAAGCTTAAGTACTGATTTGCTTCAATGTATATTCAAAACACCCGCTTCTGAAAATAAAGATAAAAGCGATTCTGCTACCATATGCGAAAGAGTAATTCTGATCTTCAAATTTAATCACTATAAAATATAATTCATTCTTTAATAATAACATAATAATTTTTTCTCAATCTCTAATCTTAGATATGGAATCTTTCAAAATGTGTATCAGACTCTAAATCTATTCCTGAAGGCTTGGTTTTATCTTTTGACGTCATTGACCCTAGATTAAAGTAATACCTCGTTATATTTTTTTTCAATCAGCTCTATTTTTTAATTTTAAACGTAACTAGTAATTATAAATTTTTTATTTTTATCCGATTTTTGACTGTAATTTTAGTTTATCCATTCATATACGACTATATGTAACATAAATCATCGTTTATACTATTTTGTTAGATTTCCTCAAAAAATGAGTCCTAAAAATAAGTCTATTGAATCTAATGAATCTGAATATTTAAAAAACTCAACAATAAAGACTGAAAATAAATATTCCAAGCTAATTGAACTTATTCAATTATATTATAATACTAACCCGTCTAATTCATTACATGCTCATATTTGGAATACTTCTTTGTGCGAGAAAATATTAAAATCCAAAACCTCAGAAGATGATTTAAACAATAGAAGGAAAAATGTACTTTTTTCACATTACTTTAAAATATTTATTATGAATTCTATCCAGCGAATATATAATTGCTATATTATTTTGCTAATGATTATTTTATTCCTAATTATACTATGAAATATATATTATTTTAAAACTAGAACTTAATCCCAGGAACTAAGCTAAAATTTACTGACAAAGATGTAAAAATTCCAATAATGCTAATTAGAAGAGGACCTTCACACATTAAAGGTTATAGCTTAAAAACAGACTTTAAACATAAGGATTGTATTTCTGGGTGGACTGTTATTTGTCCAACTGGGTTCGTGCTTGATTTTTGGAAATCGCTTGTTTTTGCTGGCGGAAGAGCTATAGGGTTAAACGAGCAATCTATGCTTTGTTTTGAGTCGGGATTGCCAAGTTTTCCTTCTAGTTGGCCTCTCTCTAAAGCTTATTATAAGCACTTGTTAGGGGACTCTCAAAGCGCTGTAGAAGGCATACTAAAAACTAGGTTTGATAGTTGGACAAAAAAGCCAAAAAGTAAAAAAGAGAACTTTGAAAAAAAAGGCGCTTTATGCCCATTCTACCCACCTATACACTCTCTTGTTGGTTTAGACGAGCCTGAAGTGCTATCTAAATATTCGTTTTTAATGAATAAACTAACAAAACAAACCCTCCAAACTGAAAAGGACGATTCTTCTCAAAATATTGAATGTAGTGAAGAATCTGCTATTGATAGCAATTTTTCTCCACAGGCAGAAAATAAGCCCCTTATAGATATTGAATCTAATACAGAAACAAGCGATTTAAAAATCGCTACTACAAATTTAGATACATCTGCAAAATTATCAGCTGATATAGTTACATTACTGGCCGATCAACGACCATCGCCATGGTTAATCTCATCCTTGGCTATTCTAGAGGGCATAAAAAAAATACTAAAATCAAACTTCAATCTTGATAAACCGTTAAGCTTTGAAAATTGGATTAAGCCACTAGTTGAAATTTATGATGGTATAATTTTAACTAAAACAGGGCCCCTATCAATATCACCCGTAAATAAAGCGGTTAACTTCAACCACGCTATTGTCAGAGTTTTGTTGTACTCTGTTAAAAGAGGTTCTGCTGAAGATAATGCCGTAATATCTATACCTTCATTTGTTCACAAAGGCATGTCAAACGGAAAAAATTCTAATAAATTTAATTTTGTTCAATCTCAAAACTTAAACAAGTCCAACCTTGCTGACAAATTTCCTTCAAAAAAAGAGATAATTGGCTATGTTGTTAATGGCGACTATTCTTACTCTGTTAGTAAGGGGTTTGCTTTAGGTGTGATTTCACTTAAAGGTCTTTATAAGATATGGAAACAGCAAACATATATTCCCATACTTTCTACCGAGTCAGTTGACTTGAAGCAAATCGATCTACCTAAAAATGATAAGCATAAAAAAGTTAAAAAAGAGACAAAATCTGATTTAGTTGTGGATGTCTCAAATGTAAATGGAAAACTTCGCAGGTTATACTCTTTGTCGCTAATGTAAAACATAATTTGCACTATTTTTATTTTTTACAATCAAATATTAATTATTTTAGATATTTTTATCTACCATCAACTTATTTTTATTCATGCAATTTCCACGAATAGTTTGACTTTTATTTGCATTTTTGATAATCCCTATTGTTTATTTTGCTCTTTATTCTTTTTAAAATCGCATAAATTATGCGCAATAGATAATATCATTTTTAAAAAGCTGTTTAATCCTTTCCGGGACCAACACTCATATAAATATTTAAAATTTTTAATATGATATTCCTAAAAAATATTTGTTATTATATGGGTGATTCTTAATGAAGAAAGCACTTTGTTGCAGTTTAATGATATTGACCTGAATATTTATAGGCTGCTAATATTATTTGCAGGATTGAGTAGGCATTTTGTTTTTTCACTTTTTTTGTTTAAATTTGAAATTTGTATTTGCTAAATGCAACAAATGATTTTGCTTATTCGCCACAAATTTTTTATACAATTTTATACGCTGTAAAATTTTGCTCTATATAACTACTTCATAAAGAATCCCCCATATGTGCTGAATAGATTAGCCAATAAAATATCACCTCTCTGCGACGATTTAATATATTGTCATTTGGTAAGATGATTTTGGTAGTTCTAAAAAGGCCAACTGCCCATTGAAAGGGTTAACCCTTTCACGCCCAGCACTCTTAAAATAATCAAATTTAATGATTCGTTTACAATGTTAAATTAAGTATATTATTTGTTGTTACTTTTCAATGTACCAATATCCTTTAACGCCTGGGAGTTAATGTATTTTTATTGAACTCAGTTGGCTATATTTGATAGATCAAAAATAGTCTACCGATGTGTTAAAGATTTAAATGATCCACATTTCAAATTAAAAATAAATATTTTTGTACTAATATTTAAAATAATTATTTTTTTATATTATAATTTAAATATAAATAATTTGAAATATATGCATAAAAACTAATTGTGTTATTTGCGACCAAATCATATGCCCGTTTTATAAACTTACAGCTGATATATTTATGATTTATTTTTGTTTATATTAAACTTGTATATTTTTGAGCTGTAAATGCTAAGTGTGTGAATTTCGTCAAGATAATTTAATCTTGAAGTCAATTAAGTAATTGGCTAGCTGATTTTAAAAAAAATTTAAATTTTGTTTGAAAATTGTAAGTTAGCCCTTTCACGCGTGATAACTGTTTTTTATCTACCAAATATAGCCAACTGTGTTCAGTTTTAACACTATAATTCCTAGGCTTTTAGAAATATTTGTATATTAAAAAATAACAGCAAATAATAAATATGCTTATAAATAATCATCGAATCAATAAATTCACTTATTTTAAGAGTCTTGGACGGGAAAGGGTTAACTAGGAAACTCGTGCCTTTTAGTTATATATTGTTTTTTAAGTTAATTTTATTTTAAAAAATATCTATGCTTTCGCTTAACAAATAAAGCTCTGAATAAAAAAAAAGCGCATAAAAGTATTATATTTAAAAAAATTTTACAAGTACGTTGCCGAGTTATTTAGATTTTTTGTATAAGCTATTGCATAATTAAATTATAGTTACGGTTTAGAATAAGTACTTTTTGGTAAATAATGCATATAGGCTTCTTGTTTTTCTCAAAAATTACAGTTATCATGCTAGCTTAACAAAGCAAACTCGGGTTTTTTTAAGGATTACACATTCTAAACTTTGCATTTTAATCATGCAAAAAAAAAACTATAAATTTTAATACAAATATATTTACACAGAATTTTTTATAAAACCTTTTTTATGAATTATAATTAAGGTTTGACTTATGAATGCTTGATTAAATTTATTGCATAATTGTGGCTGGATCTCTAAGAACCGACATTTTCTTTTGTTTTATATTTATAAAATTAGCTATTTTTAATAAGTTTGGTGCAATAATAAATAAATGAACTTGATACAAGTTTTTATGAATATGATTTAGTTAGTAATGCCTTTTGACTCTAGTTATATAAATACCAAAAGAAGTCATATATATATGTTTACTATACTTGTTATAATTAATAGTATACAGATTTATTCTCTTAATTTTAATTTCTCTTCTAAACCTAATATAATATTTACACGAAAAGAGAACAGCTTAAATTTACATAAAATATTTTACCAAACTAGAATAAAACCTAAAATAATAAAAGACGCTGTAGTTTATATATAAATCTAACAGCAATAATTATATAAATATTTACACTTAGGGTATAATTTATTCTAACTAATTTTTCAATTAAATTTTTTTAATTTAAAAACTCATATTACCAAAGTTTAAAACGCTTGAAAACATTAGCTATATAAAATAAAATGCGCATCGTTAGTATAATTTCTGCAGCGACCTTAATCCTTACTTCAGAGGCTAAAAAAACTAAACCAACTGAATGCTTTAAATCCAAAGTTAGCTCTATCAAGGATACACTTGGAATAAACGGGAAAAACAACTTGTGCGATTATTTCAACTCTAAGCCGAGGAAAGAGTATATTCCACTTTCTGACCTAAATATCAATAGTGGTAGCGTATGCGGGTCACCACCTGAGTTTACCTTTATAAAGAATAGCTGCGAATGTGAGGCTGGTTTCTTTTTGAGCGGTTATTTAACTTACTCTTCGTTGGTGAATATACGTTTATCTTCGAAACCTGAGCTAAATAATAAGTTTGTTGATTTAATAGTTTCCCCAAACTTTACAGCTGTCCACCTTCCTCACTTGAAATCTTCAAGGCTCAAGTTTTCAAAAAAGCACGATATTAAATACTATAAAGGAAATAGCTTTTCTGATATTCCAGAATACAAAAAAAGTTATGCGCTACCTCTCTTGAAAAGCAAAAAATTACAAAAGAAATTAGGAGAATCGGATGAGAATTCCAATTTATTCATTGAAATCGACAACGAATCTTTATTTTCAGGCGACACAGCAGAGATTTATCAAAATTCAGGAAATATACATTTAAGAAAGTTACCTTATTATGGAGATTCCCGAGATAATGACAATAAAAAGTCAAAATTCTCGAAATCTGAAAATAAAGGCCAGACTTTGAAAAATGTTATGGATTCGTCACAATTTTTGAATAAGAGTTTTCCCGAAACTTTAGGATATGAACATTTGAATGTTCCAATTTCAGGGCCACCGCTAAAGATATACAAAAAAACCACTATTCTCGAAAAAAAAGAAAATAATGATGGAAACAAAAAGGAATATGCAACACCTTTCTTTGTTCATATCGATGGTCAAAAGCTGATTTTCGGAAGCGGTATTCCGGGAGCAACCGATATATACCCATTAATCGGGCTGAAGTTTGAAAAAAAAGTTGATGTTGACGCAGTTATAAGCGATATAAAAAACCACAGCGATTTTAGTAGTAGAAAAGACCCGATTGATGTTTTGAGCTACGAAAAAAGATTATATTCTCAAATTTTGCCTTCAAACTACTTTGGATTTTGGTCATACGATAAGGGTGTCAAGCTTACTGAAGCATCATTAATATGTGGATATTCAAATCAATTTAAAAATTTTAACAACTTCTTTGATATTAAAAATGCTTTGGTTGAAAGCGCTGATACAAAACTAAGCTCACGTAATTCAAAATCACGAAATTCAAAAACATTCCTAAATGAAATTTCTCATAATAGTAGCACTCCTAACAAAAACCGCTCAAAGAAAGTAAAATATGATAAAGATGGAGATGAAATTGACACTGAAATCGATAGTATTGTTGAAGATGCAGTGTTGAGCGAAAAAAATAGCGATTTGTTAGCTAATGGGAACGATACTAATGCTAAAAATGGTTTAAATGACGAAATTGATCTAGAAATAGACGATAAGGACGATTTGAACAATTTGAACAAACCCGAAAATTTCCATGAAGAAATTGTGTAAGCTAGCTTGACTTGTTAATATATACTCTTTTTTTTTTTTTTGCATTAAAATTGTGAATTTAACAAATTTCAAAAAATTTATGACTTGTAGGTATAAAATGGCAGAGGATGGAATTGCTCATTTATTGGCTGTTACAATAACATTAACAGAAGGCAAGCCTTTTCTATATTTTTAAACTGGTTTATTTAATTTTTGAATATTTTTAACTAATCATATTTATTCTTTCGCGCAAAACTAAATCTTTATTTTTATAAATCGATTTATTAGCCCCAAAACCAACTACAAATGTGGAAAATACACCGCCCGTAATATCATCGATAGTAAGCAGAATCCCATACGACATGAAAGGCAAAACTCCTATCTATACACCCACAGAGGATTATAAGGATGCAAAGGTTACTGGAACTGCTTCTGGAGTTAAAGTAGCATCTTCAGCAGACAGGAACCTCACCTCTTACTATACTATACTATCTTTTACTTCTATTGCTTTTTTTATTAGTTTTTTGATTTAATTTCGTTACTCTATACTTTGGATTTTTATGTTTAAATTAACCAAAAATAATTAGCTTTTATAATTAATCATATACAAGCTAACCAAAATATAATTTCTTTTGGTATTATTCGTTAGTTTACTTTCATCCCCTAAACTCTATTATTTAGCCACTATTTTAATACCGCTGTAAAAAAAAAAAAAAAAATTAGTCTAGGCTAACTAAATTACTTTATCTATAAAAAAACGAAATATATATATAATTTAATTTTATAAAATTCACAAACGCTTATAAAATCATTGTAAATTTGAATACCTTGCTCTTAAGAACAGTGACATTTAAAAAATATATAATGTTATATGCAAATGATTTTTATCGAAATAGAATATTTTGTACTCAACTTCAAATAAACGGATGTAATTGCAATTCGGAACTATAATAATAATTTTTTTTTTTTTTTTGGAAAACATTGATTATTCAGAAATTATCTGACATACTTGAAAGATTTTATGAAAATAAATTTGCCAAATAAAATTATAATATTAAAATTTAAGAAAATTAATGCAAAAACATGTATGCGAATTCTAATAACTTATTTTTGTTTGTTTATACGGAGATCTAATCTAAAAGTTATTCTAGCAGTAAAAATAAAGTTAAAAAAAATACAATAAAAATGAATAAATGTGATACTATGTCATTATAAAAAAAATAATCGGTTCAAGATATGATAAATGGTAAAAATGAGAGCATAAAGTAGTAAATTTTAGCCTTTTACAAGAATATTTGGAAGATGGGAGGGTAGGAAATTTATTCATTTATTTGAATGATTTTTTATACATGGCAGAATGATGAAAGTGGTTGAAAAAAGAAAAGGAAGAAAAGGTTCATTATATTGACTTGAAATTTAATTTATTCTCCATTTCCAAAACAACCACTTCAATAGTATCAGGGACATTTCTAAACAAATGTGGAGAAATCATCAAATTGTCTATGATATCGATGTAATCGCGCTCATTCCAGTACTTTTTGCAAACATTAATAAGATCAATGAAATTATCAATTTGTTTTGAAACTTCATGAATTCGAGTATCAAATTCAGGATCGCAGCTATCAGCCCAACTTTTAGTGTAATTGAACATTTGAGAAATGTTTGTGTTTGGGTGTGTGTATGGAACATTTGAAGACCTCCTTGAGCCATTTTCTTGGTTTGGAAAATCGGTGTTTTTATAAATAATAGACCAATGGTAGAAACCAACACAAGCTTTACATCCCAGGTAAAAGAAATAGGTTACATGAGGTGCACAAAACTCCCAGTCAGATTCTAATAAACTGTCTCCAGTAGTTTCAGATGATAATGACTGATATTTATCAAGGGCTAGTATTTGCATTGATTCTATAGCATTAGCTATTTCAATCCATGAAGAATTGACCGTTTTTCGCAGCCATAGCAGTGGTGTACATTTGGACGATAGAACAGAAATGTGCTTCTTTATCCTTTCATAGGCATATAGGGCTAAAAACTGGTAGTAAATAATGAGACCATAAAGCTGTATTTTTCTATGGTAGTTTGACATGATCAAAACTGAATCAGTTGACTCGCTTTGAATAACATTAAGCTGAGATTTCCATTGGCGTATTTCTGCATCAATGACCAGTAAATTTCTCAAAAACTCACAAAGTGCACCGATCCAAGAGGGGTCAGCAAGTAGTTCTGGAGTCGGCTTACCCATAACTTGATTATTAAATAGGCGGAAAGCTGCCTGGCGTTGGTATAATATATGTCCAATAATAAGAGCAAGTGGCGAAATGTGGCTGAACCAATCGACAACTTCATTATCAACAAAATGTCCAAATTCTTTATCAATTTTACTTGTTTTAGTTAAGATTTCTGGATCGTTTTGTAACTGTTTTGGGTAAGCATACTGAACCATTCGACGAGGTAGACAAACACGGAACTGGGATTCATCGATAATGGGTCTTATGTTGGATCTATTTGAAATCAAAGAAAATAAACGATCACTATATAATAAAATCCACCAAAGCCTTCTACAGGTTTCTGCTGTGATAAGAGATCTCTGCCTTCTTTCTCTTTTACCAGAGTCTAATACATTTATTCCCAGTTTGTAAGCAATTCTATGATCAAATATTTCAATATAAATACAAATTAATATTTAAAAATTATCTAAAAATTATAAGAAACTTTATAGTATATCATTTTGGAAAGAAAAAAAAGTATATGTAAAAAATCAAGAGGATATGTCATTAGGTATGTTTGATAAAAAAAAATTATGAGATTCAGTAATGAGAGACAAATTTAGAAATTATTTTAACAAACTGATAATTAGTCAAATCTAAAAAATTTTTTAATCAAATAAAAAATATAATAAAATTCTTACTTTATAGCTGAATTTCTTCTGTCATAAGCTCTCGTAGTTTTTCCTAGACCAAACTCATATATAGATAGTATTAATAGAGTTTGAATTAACCAAGTGTTAGGGTCTTGTTGTATGGCTATTTCTGCTAGAGATGAGGCAACAGAAGCGAGGTCCAGACCAGCCGTGCTTAGATTATCAGAGAGTACTACAGAAGGATGCTTTGAGTATCTTCTAGATACAGCTTTCATAGCCATTATGAGAAAATTGGGGACTGTTCCATCATCATACTCCTCTCTGAAAGTAGGGTAATGGATAATAGGAAACTGAGAGTTAAAATAGTGGAAATAGAGCATTATTCCAGGATCATTATAAATTTTTGATTTGATAGCAGCAGGTATGAGAGGGACCATCACAGAATCGGGGTAAAAAGACTTTGTGAATCTATTAGCGATTTCACAAACGCCATACAGTCTAGGGGGTGTACTTTTTTCAGACATTGGGCTAAGATTTTGTTCCACAGAAACAGATTTAAATTCTTTATTAGCGTAAGTGGTGAAATAAGTCTGTATGGGTTCACTTTCGTACTTTATCTCGATTCGAGTGTTAGGATAATTGTTATCATACTGGATAAGCTCTTCAGAAGAATTTCTAAAAATATTGCTAGCGGTTTGCAAATGGTTACCATTTTCGTTATAGCCGTTTCTGTCATCAGATTTATTAGAGTTATACATAACATGATCATTTGATTTATTAATTTCGGGTGTTTTATCGTATGTGAGCACATTGATATCTTCTTTGCTGCTAGTATGGGAAAGTTTTGGTTTTTTATTTGAAGCTTTTGAATAATTGCTATTTTTATTGTTATCGATGTCAGGGACAGTTTTAATTTCATTACTATCACCACTTGCGACCAATTTTGTTACAGCTTCACTTTTGGGGAGCAATTTTGGGAGAGAGTCTAAGTTTCGCTCAAATTCTTTGCCGGCTCTTGACGGTCTGCCTCTTCTTCGGGATAAAACATACAGGCATTGTTGGGAATTTCGAGTACATACGCTGCATTTTGGGGACTTTCCGTCACATTTTATTTTTTTCTTCCTGCAATTTGTACAAGCTAGAATGCGTTGAGTTTTTGCGTCAAAAGTACCTAAAGAATCTACCTTCTGCATTGTTTCAGTTATTGAACTTAATTTATTGAAAAATAACTTTTGATGTTATTGACGTTTAAAAATTATCTAAAAAGGTTGTTATTTGAGTATGATTGAGAAGGCCTTAATGTACAAAAGTATTAAATATATAAATAGATAGAATCTTAGATTGATTTTCAACTCGCTACTATCAGTGGCGCTAAGAGTATTTGAAATTGGTAAAAACCAGTAGTAAAACAGTATAGAATCAGTATTGAAATAGGACTAGTAAATGAAAGATTTGTAAGTTTAAAGAATATAAAAGAAAAAGAGTATTAGTAATAATAAAAGTGTGAGCAATATCAAACTATAGATTTATAATGATAATTAGAGGCTGATAGAAAAGAAACGGTTTTAGTTGATATATTAGGTATCGAGCTAGACTTAGTTTCAGTCAGTGGCGAAGTATATTCATTCACAGTTCAAATTTATCATAACTAATAGTGAAACTCGGGCAATTTTTACCTGCTCAAATTCCTAATCGATAATATGTAACTGATGCCTATACACAAAACTCCGCGGTTAAAAAAAAAACGATGTTTATATTTCCCTCCAAGCATAATAAATTGCAAAACTTCTCGCAATTATCTGACCAATAACTATCAGCTACTAATTATCATATTCTATTATTAGGTAATTTGCGCTAATAATACATATTACTTATATTACTAAGGCACAAATTGTAACTTTTCAATTTCGTTTTCAAGTTTTTGCAATATTTCTGTACCCGACAAGGGAATAATTATAGCTACTTCTAGGGTCAAAATTAATTAGAGTAAGGACACCAAGTATATGCCTCTCGCAATAAAAAAAAAAATACACGTCTCATGTGCTTAAATTTATATATAAATATAGAACACCTTCTATTAAACGGCAATTCAGTTAGCTCATAATCTGTTAAAGATATTCTGAGCTTATCTAACATCTACTATTATGATAATATTTCATTAAAATAAATAAACTACCTGCATCAAGAACCCTGGATTCAAGTCCGTATTCCGTTATTTATGCGAGCTTATCTAGAGAAACAGGAGATTTTCTGTTAAATTTTTACTAACCATATTCTATACTTTTAACTCATAATTTATACTAGAAAGCTCTATCGAAATAGACATTTGATACAGCTAACAGCATTATCTAACTCGTATTTGCAAATTATGTTGGATAAAAAATATATTCTGCCCCTCAAAAGAAGCTCGTATACTTGACATTAAAATTTTTAATTAGAATAATTATTACATTTATCGCCCATAATCTTTGCTATTTACTATAGCCATAACGTTCTGTGGTATAATATTTTACTAGCATTCATCATCATCTCAATATAATAGTTTTTTTCCTCTATCTTTTAATCATTTCGTTCCAGCGCTCATTAAAAAAACAGATTAACTGATTCGGCGGCTATTTATAAGTAAATATGTTATTTCCCTATTATACAATAAAACCATTTTTTAATTGAGTCCGAATTAATATATTTTTATTGAATTCAGCTCGCTAAACTAAGTAGATCAAAAATAGTCTACTGCCCGGGAAAGGGTTAATAAGTATGTTGACCCTTTCACGAGTAGTAGACTGTTTTTGACCCACAATATATAACCAACTGCGTTCAATTAAAATAATTAATTCCGAGGCTTTAAGAATAATTGGAATATTTTAAAATAATATCAAATAATATATTTACTTATAAATCATATACGAATCATAAAATTGATTTTTTTAAAGAGTATTGAGCGGGAAAGGGGCTAATTGGATTTTAAGCCTAAATAAAATTATAAGTGGAGGAAAATTTTAATAGAAAATGTTCCGTCTCCTCGAAATAATCTCCCATATTATATATCGTTTACTTAATTTTAAACCGCGAAAAACAATGTCAAAAGTATCCGGTTCTCTGACCAATAAACTTTTATAACATTAAAATCAGTAAGAATCAATACACTGTTGAATAGGAATTTATAGCTGTTATAAATTTGGACTCATATTTTTATCCATTCAACGTTAACGCTCCATAAAAAAATCAATTTTATGATTCGCTTATTATTTTTAAACAAGTTTATAATTTGAAGTTGATGTACTATATACCAATAATGTACTGTTCCTCGGGATTACTTTAATTTTTTTGATTATAATTTGCTAGATTTGGTGGATATAAAAAATAGTCTACTGTAGATGAAAGTGTTAAAAAAATGGGTTTATTGTTAATTTTATGATTTATAAATACTTTTATCAGTTTTGCTATTCTACAATAAGCCTATAATTTTTTTTGCGTCTCGTATTTTTTTTTTTGATTACTGTTGGCTATATTATGTAGATCATAAAACAGCCTATCGCCTGTAAAAGGTTTAAACTATGGACATTTCATTAGTTTATCTATTGAGAATAAGTAATATATGCGATCATTTTTGTTTTCTCATGCATTAGAGTTTTTTTTTAATATACTAATTATAACCAACTGCATTCAATAAAAGCATCATATTTCTGAAGCTCAAATAGGTATTGGCTTGGTTAAAAACAGTAGCAAATAATAAAGATACTTATGATACGTGGAAAATCAATAAAATCGCTAATTTAATATTTTTGCATTGAATTGCGATAAACACTGCATAAGATATTTAACCCTTTCATGAACTGCTGGCTTAGTCTTGTACTACCAAAGCTATCCAACCAAATGAAATATTGATAGGATTTATAGAATTTATAGAATTTTTTTTATCTACTAAATATAATATATTTAATAACAAATAATTTTATTTCGCTTGTATAATTATAGTTTTAAATAAGTTTAAAACTGTTGACCCGGCAAAGGACTAAAGCAATAAACAATAAGATTATCTTGAAAAATAAATTTTTGCAGCTACAAAAAAATAGTGCATTCGTAATAGATTAAGTAATCCTGAAATTTACATAATATGAGAGAACTTTTCAATTGATTGAAAGCGATTAGTATTTATTGTTAGATAATTGGTACATCAATTCATTACTATTCGCTAATAATATGTAAGTATTAATATATATTCTACCTATTAGCATTATGTATTGATTAGTAAAGCTACGATAATTCTTATTATTGGCTCTTTATATTGCTTTACCCTGATTATATCAATCGATAGAGATAAAAAGAATTCTAGACCTCAAGCTCTGCAGACCTTCTAAAGATGTACCAATAATATTTGTAAAAATAATGACTCAATCTTAAGAGGCTGTGAAATCTATGCCAATTTGCTTTTTCTCGGTAAATTTAATAGTTGCAAGCTCTAAAGTTACATTGATGGCCTGATTTAATTACCCGCTATATTAGCTCGGCATTAACCCTTTCCCACACAATTCTCATTAATAAAGCCATTTTATTGATTCGCTTATGATTTATATGGGAGACTTTTGGTTTTAGAACTTTTTGACTAAGGATTTTATTTGTTAAAATTAATTAGGTGTTATTATAGGCTAAGCTATTTAATCCATTTGATAATATGTTCTAATCGGACATAAAACCCAAACAAAATATGAAATGAAGGAAAATTTTTTTAGATAAACACCCGCTCCCCAAAAGAATCTCAAATGCTATATTTTTTATTTGCTGCTATTATAGGATAAACTAATATTTGTATAATTCTCGAAATCAAATGATTTTTATTGGTCACCGTTTTCTATATATAGTAGATCTGTAACAGCCTACAGCCTGTAAATGGTTTAAAATCACTATCCATTAGGAGTGACAATTTTTTATACTGCAAAGTAAGCTTTATATTAAGAAATTCTCTACGCTCTTTTCTAGATGATAGATAATTTTTTTGTCTAAGGTAACCAACTATATTTCGTACAATAAATTAAATATTGAACTCGCTCATTTGCCATTTGTAGTAAAATAAACCAAAAAGGAAACTATCTATTAAACTGCCAGAAAATAATGAATAATTTATTTTTTAAAGAGTATTGGCCAATAAATGATTATTCCTTACTGGTATCATCATTCTTATTTGCATTTAATAATAATTATTGGATAAATATTTTTAAGTCTTGATTTCATTGGATTAATTACACTTGGAAACATGGCCCTTTCGTGGGCGGTAGACTCTTTTTGGTCTACTGAAAATAGCTAATTAGATTCAAATAAAAAGGTTTAATTCTGAGACTATAAAATACATTGGATTATTGTAAAATATAAGCAGATTATAAATATTTAAACAAATAATAGATAGATCAAAAAATATTTACTTATAAAGAACGTTGGTCAGGAAAAGGATAATAAAACATTGGAATTGCAAATCAACCCTTTTCCGTTCAAAACTCGCTAAAAAAAATCGAATTTAATTATCGTAAAAAATATTAAATTAAATTTATTATTTGTTATTATTTTTCAACATACCAATATTTTTTAGCACCTGGGAGTTAATTTATTTTTATTAAACTCAGTTGACAAAAATTGACTTATCAAAAATAATCTACCGCCTGTAAAAGGGCTAGTTTATCAGTTTTTCATTTGGCTGGCTAGTGTTGAAAGCTAATAAATAGCTAATCACCCTTGAGTGGATTAACTCTTTGGGGCCTAAGCTCTTTAACTTTAATAATAATAATAATTCATTAAACCAAGTATCAGATATTTGGGATATCCTTATGATGATAGGAACTTTTTTTCCTTGGAATTTTATTTGTTAATCTATAAAAGATGGTTTACTGGCTAAGCTATTTATCCCATATGGGGGATTCTAAATAAAGAAAGCACTTTGTTGCAGCTTATAATTATCGAACCGATTATTTTAAAGTTTAAATTATTGTTCGCAGAGTTGGTAAAGCATTTACATTTTCTATTTGATTTTTAAAGAATTATTTTCTAAAAAAAATATTATTTTTTATTTACTGGATAACAATTAAATACTAAATTCAATCGCTGTAACTCGATATGCATAAAAGTGCTCTCTATGTAAAGAATCTCGCATAAAAAATGTATACTAATTGAATTTAACCCTGTAACTGGTGGTAGACTGCCTTTGATCTACCAAATATATCCAAAATCGTTCATTAAAAATACTTTAATTCCGTGATCCATTCATATAATAGTTTATTGTACTATTACAGCGTATAATAGATTTACTTATAAATCATAATCGAATCAATAAATATATTTTTCAGAAAATGTTGGACGGGAAAGGGTTATAGCCCAAATAAAGTTTTAAGCAAAGGAAATTTTAAATAGACAAAGTTCCGCTCTTCAAAAGAATATCCCATAAATATCAGATATTTTGATTATAGTAGTTATACAAAATTAACACAATACTAGATGTATGGTTCATATCGACCACAAAATTACATAGGATAAAATTGGGAAATCGCGCTTTTGAAGAAAAATAACTCACACATCAATAGTTAGATATGAAGCTGCAATACTCTCCAATTAACAAAACAAAAAAACTAGGCTTCTAGTGGATCTAAAACCTATTTTAACAAAAATTTATTTTAAAATTATATCTATGAGCTGTTGTCTCCCTTTTCCAGAGTCTATAAATTTAAATAAGTATACTCAAGTATTTACCAACTTACTTGCAATGTCAAGAGAGATTGTTGCATATAAGGATTTAACTTGGGAAAAAACATCTAATATGCTTTTATAATAAATTTTCTTCGTTTATGGATGCTTTGTTAAAGTTTTATCAGATAACGGGTCTGCGTTTACTCGAAAATCTTTGTTTATTTTGTGTAAAAAATTAAATATTTATCGCATAAACTCATCTATAAATCACCCTGCAGCAAATTGTCGTATAGAAAGGTTTAATAGAATCTTTTAAGAGATGATTCGAGTATTTATAAACTACTACCATACAGACTGGTGAAAAAGACATGCATATGTTAGTGTTCGCTCATCGACACAAATTCATATCTCTGTGGAAGAATCGCATTTTAGTGCACTTGTCTGCAGGGAAAAAAGACTTACGTTTGAGCCAAAAATTGTATACAGTAATTTAAGTATGAGCCCAAATAATCATAAAGGGCAATTATAGATATATTTGTTTTATTAAAAAAAATTTAGAATTTATTATATCTGCAAAATAAAACACATTGAATCGCGATTATATATTAGACACAAGCTATATACTTGCGAAATCGGAGAAAATTTTTTGCTGAATAGAGAACTCAAGGATCGAAATGAATTAATTTTTAGATCCAGTCCAACATGCATTTACTCGTTCTAAATCGTAAAAATATCTATAAAAGTTAGTTATTTGATAAAAGAAAAAGAATTTAGAGGCACAAAAAAAATCTTATTTTAAAAAGACTGATTCCAAATATAACAAGAACTGAAATTTACTCTATATAAGAGGATAATTTTAGGGATTAATAGGTAATCCCTAAATAAGTATCTATCCAATATTATTTCGAATCTTATTCTATTTTATTTAAAAGTTAGATATTAGTATAATATAATCTAGATAAATTTATATTTCTAAATAAAATATATCAGACATTAATATATAACCAGTAATAAATAATCCATACATGATTTAACCAATTACATTTAATATCTAGACTTCTGACTTTAATTCCATGAAAGAGTTAAGGAAATAGTATCACTAAATTGATTTTTAATTGAAGGAAAAAATTCACATAAATCAATAAATAATAAACAAGTTTTTCTATCGCATGTCAAATATTCGCTAATAAAGAGAGATAAATGTACAAATATTTATTAAAAAAATTTTTATCTTTGTGTAAAACTCAATTTTATCTCCTTAAATATCACAAGAAAAATGAAAAATTTTTAAATAACGTTATATGAAATAAACACTAATAATTTAACTATAATTATTATTGGTATATAAGAATTGTTTCTTTACATCTCATCTATTGATATAACAGTCAAATTTATAAGAGTTGTAATTAATTTTTATTTTCTGAACTTATTAGTGTGTGGAACATCCGCAGATAACAATATGTTTTAATAAAAAATATTTATATTACTAAATATTTATATAAAAACAGAGAATTAAATTTTTTTCATAATTTTATTTTGGCTTAATTTTTAAGCAGTTAAAATTTTATTTTATTCGAAAGCTAATATTTTTATTACATATACTTCGATTTTTGAGTTAATGAATACCAAATACGATATATAATGAAATTAATAAAAAAAATCACTATATTTTATTATTAAAAAATCTATAAATAAGTTGAAAACCCAAATTAAAATTTTATTTTATTTTGAATTATTAAAGATAATAATAAATTGCAATCGAAAAATACTGATTATTGATATATTTATATCATTTCAAACGATAGCAAAAAAAATTAAGAGGAAAACTTAAAGAAATAGTATTAACATTTGATCTGTTATAAATATTATAGCCATAAATTCGAGGTTTCTAATTTGAATCGCTAAAAATCTAGTTCTATCATTCAGCATTTTTTGAATCTGTGTAGTAATTGGTAAAATAATGGTGAGCTAGCGAATTCCTGATTAAATATTGTATTTAAAAAAAGAAAACATTAATAAGTATTCTATAGTAATAGACTTGTATATCGAGTATTTCCGAATCGGAAAAATATAACGCATAACAAGATTAGTATAAATTATTAAATATTAAATTTAATATATATTTATAGTCTATTTTGAATAATCAAAATTAAAAATTCTGCTCAAATAAAATATATAAATATCTGATTTCAGATTAAAATTTGGTAATTAATCTTGGATAAGATATCAGATTTATTTTTATCTACTTACTTGAATAAATGAATATATAAATCTAAATTTATTACTAAAATCAAAAAAATAAATTCTAAACTTATAATATCACATTAAGGCTGTTTAGAAATTATAAAATACTGAGTATATATAATTATGAAAACGCTAGA
>LSSN01001515.1:0-12534 GCA_001970855.1 Smittium culicis
CATCATCTGAATCTAAAGATAGATCTATTAAATCAAATTTAATTCCTGCAGTAATTCAAAACCAATCCTTCAATTCACCCAGCGCAGGCTTGGACTTTAGCAATGTACCGACATACCCTATTCAGGATGGTTCAAGCACACAAAATTCTGGCGTTGCTACAAACTTGAATGATAAGAATCTGGCCAAACTAAACTTTTTAAGCCCTATTAATGCGACTATGCTAAATAAAAATTCCAATTTACCGATCTCGAAATACCCTGAAAACCACACCGAATTTTCTTTGACTGGCAACAATAATGAGATAAACAATGACCCTGAATCTAGTATGGCTCAAAACTACAGCTTAATGCCTAACGTACGCCCCGGATTTGTTGTTTATCAAAACCCTCCCCCAACATCCGCAAACAATAACTTTAAACCGAACTTTAGCTTAATTCCAAATGGATATTCTCCATCGATTTCAGAGTTTAGGAATGAACTAAACCAACCTATACTGGTTAATCCAAATCTTCCTTTTGAGTCAAAAATATTACCTACCCTAAATGGCTATTTGTCTAGAAATATACAGCATTCTTCAGATACAAAAAACTTGGAAAGGAAAATAGCGGACGCATATAAGGAAGCCACTGATTTTGAAGATAAAATATCCTCATTTTTAAAGACCTTTTCTATATCTTTAAATTTGGGTGAACAAAAGTATTCAGATTCTAACATTCCCAAGTCTGAAAATGAGCTTGGCAAAAATTATAAGCCTACAACCGCTCTTAGTAGTTAGCCCTGCTTGTCAACGACTTGTTTTGTTTCTATTATTATTTTGACCTTTAAATATTACTCAATCCTTTTATAGATACTATAACTAACATTTCGTTTTATCAATAAAACCACTTAGATATTATCCTAAAAATACAGCTTATTGTGTGCTTAATAATGTTTTGACCATTTATATTTTTTTGTTCAATAATCTAATCAATTAATATGGTAAGTTTGATGGTAAATCAGATATTATAATGTCCAACTAATTTACTGCAGCAATTTTCAGCTCGGCCATTTTGCTATTATAATTTTTATAAAATTTTTACTTTAATTATAACATGTTATCAAGATCAATTGTCAAGCCCAAGTTAGGAAAAAAAAATTATATGTAAAATTTTAGCAGTAAATAAAAAGCGAAGAAATATTGGCAGCCCTTTAGTCGCAAAAAAAATATAATTAAAAAAGTAAGAATTGGCATGTAAAAAATAAAAGTTCCTTGTAATTGGAAAAAGACGAGTTTAATTTTGAGCCAGCGTAGAATTTTCCAGGTTATGAAGAAATAAGAAACGTACGAAATTCAAAAATCAAAACATCAAAACATCATTCAGACATAATTATATAAGAGTGCCAGAGTAAAACTAGCTATTTCTAGAAGCTTGTATGAAAGAGACTCCTCTAGAAAACCTTGGGATCATATATTTTTATTGAATTTTCGGAAAACAAGGATATATAGTTAATTGTTTAACTTGTTATCAGAGTAAAAAAAAAAATTAAAGATTGCTGTTAGCATATGAAATTCCAAGCCAATTATGATTTTTCAAATGCCAAAGTTTGAATTATTAATATATTAGGAAAACTTGTTATAGCAAATTTCTTCATTCCACATATCTAAGAATAGCGTTGCTTGAAAAAACAACATCAAAACAAAATAAAACAACAAAATCACATTGATTATGAAGAAAAAGGTATAATTAGGTTTGAAAATTTAAAGTATAAGTAAAAAATTGAATAAGTTAAAAAAGGTTGATTCCACTTTGACTCTCGAAGAAAATTTGCGCTAATAGTTAAAAGAGCTTTATCAACGGTATAATCTCTTGCTATTCTACGCCCACTCCCCCCACCTCACCTAAAAAACGAGTTATTGGGTTGTATAGATTGAAAAATAATCCTAATATATTATTCAAGATATTCATTAATACATTTTTTTTTAAAAAAATATAAAAAGCGTATATTGTAAAAATTTATAAAATAAAATATTGATGAAATCCATATAAAGTTGATAGTTTCACGCAAGAAATAAACCTACAAGAATTTTTTTTTTTGGTGGTTTTAAGGTGAAAGAAAAAGTTATAAAGTATAAAACCATGAAAAGGATTGGAATGGGCGGGTCTATAAATGTTATTTTGAGTATTTGGATAAAAGTAAATATCAGATAAAACATAGATATAATGTTCCTAGATTTTGTACTGTAATATCAATGAAACCGAAATTTTAAAAAGGTAGTTCTTTTTAATTAGCAACAAAATTAATCAGAATCGGATTGAACTTGAGCAGTAACTTGAGCTAATAAACCTCTCCTCGCCCAAGCCTTATCATTAATATTTACCTGCAAGATATTATCGTGTAACTAAAAGTGATATAGTGAAGGAGAAGAAATTAGGGCACTCAAGTCATTTGGCCAATATTCCTTGTACAGTAAAAAAAATGAATAAACGAGTATAGACTGCTTTTGTAGCTATTTCAGATGAGCAGGTTGATTATTATTAAATTTTGAAAATTTTTTATATGTTTAAAAAAAGAAAAAGGGTAAAATAGATGTAGATTATAATTTAGTCTTTGAGGTTGGAAAGTTCGTCAACCAAATCAGTATACAAGTCGACGCCCTCCATGAAGAGAGATTCGTTGACATATTCGTTGTGAACGTGTAAAAGTACTGGGATGTTCCTTAGAGGAGAAATTCCAATAGCTGGAATCCCTGCTCTGCGCAAGTATCTGGAGTCTGTAGCAGCTGGGAAGATGGCGTTGATAGTCTTCAACCCTTTTCTTTCGATGACGTCGCACATAACTTTCCAGTTCTTGTTTGAAGGCCCGATGTCGGTGACGCATTTTGGGTACACGTTGTCAAGGAATTTGAGATCGGCATCGTTTTTATCGGCGATAGATTGGAGCCATTTGTTGAACTCGATGAGGTCGACTTCAGGGTCGACTCTGATATCAAACTCGGCCTTAAAACTGTCAGGAACAACGTTTATTTGGACTCCGCCTTGGATGATGTTCAAGTTGACGGTTGTGACAGTGCCCAAATTGCTTTGGCTGACTTCACCGTAAGTTTTAATAAGCTTTTGTTCTTCGGCATCTCTGAACGCCATCAGCTCTTGCGAAATCGCGAGCAGCTTGGCACTAGCTGTGTCAGTAATAAACTGACTTCCGTGACCAGTATTACCCCTGCACGTGAAAACGACCTGGCTCTTGTTTCTTTCTCCGTAGAAAGCATACAGTTCTGGGCCAGGGTTAGCAATTCCTTCATCCAAAGCAAACCCAGCATTCATTTCTTTGAATTCTGGAGTCAGCAGGAACTTTTGCATACCATCCTCACCACCGATTTCTTCGTCAGGAACAAAAGTCAAGAAGACGTTTCTGAGAGGTGTTTTGCCTTGAGCTTTCAAGTTTCTGATAGCTTCGAGGTAGCAGGAGCCGACTATTTTCATATCCTGAGAACCACGTGCGTAAATTCTGAAATCTCCATCGTCAGTTGGTACTCTTGCAGCGCTGAAAGGAGGATAATCCCAGAATTCCTATAATAACCATAAAAAAAAGCATATATAAGATACGAACAATCGGGAAGGAATATAAATAAACTAATATAAATACGGAGATAGAAAAGGGGAAGGTACTGGACATATACCTCGAACACAGGGACTACATCAGTATGCGAATTGAGGACTAAGGATTTGAGTGAGGGATCAGAACCTCTCCAAGTCATGACAATAGTTGGTTTACCCGGAACTAGCTCAAGAGCTTTGAATTCAAGGCCAATCTCATCGGCTTGATTTTTCAAGTATCTCTCGCAAGCAGCGTAGTCAGGTGTAGGCTGCATAGTATTGACTTGCAAGTACTCTCTAAAACGTGTTATACAGGCTGGCTCCATTCTTATTTTTTATAAAGTCTGATTTTTTTAGATAACAGTATTTAAAAATTGTATGTAAAAAGGTATAATCAAATTGGATACGCTTATCAAAGAAAGTATTAAATAAGCGTTTAAAGTCAGGTCTATGATTGATATGGGCTTTTTTTATTATACAAATAAGAAGTTTTGTTTTACTTAAAAGTGGGGTTTGGCCAGCTTTTATGCACTTTGAGCAAAAAAATTAAGGGGATCTGTGAGTAATGATTCAGTTTATTTAGATGAGACAATTCAAGCTTTGTATTATTAAGGGGCTAAAAAAATATTTTTTAAAAAATGAAATCAGATACTCGCTAAGTTTCAGGATTAGTACGTGAATTATTTTAGAATTCTTACTTCAGCATTAAAATCTTTCCCTAATTTTACTAATGATAACTTACTCCTCTTCGGCTATCACTCTCATATATATTTTCAAAATACATTATACAAAAATTCTCTCTAAATATACTAATAGCAAAAATAATTTATCCAAAAAGCATAAAATACCAAACAAATATACAGCTCAAATTTCTATAAAGTAATGGTTTAATCCCAGAAAAAAAAATGCACCCTCTTGAACCAATTTCCGAATTTACAACCCGTAACTCATAAAAATCCATAGCCTAGATCACTTCATTAACTACAAAAGCTATGAAATTATAACCATTTTCAATGATAAAAATAAGTAATCCACAAACGCCAGGAATAAAAAGCTTATTGAGATCAAGATACAAAAAATGTATATTTATTAATTGTGTATTATTATCATAGTCAAAGCTTACATATATTTTATACTGACAATTAAAAAAGAAAAAAATGCTGACGAATTTTCTCATGTTATAATAAATAAAGGATAATGACTATCTAAATGGACTAATAATATAATATATATAAATTGCTAATTAATTGTTAAATAAAAATTTAAAGGTATAAAAAATATTTTTTTACGTTTTTCTAACTTTTTCTAAACTAGTAAAATACAACGAATCAAGAATCATCGTTTTCTTTCTAAGATACACTCGCAGTTGTAACGTTCATTATTGAAATAGAAGGGTCTGAGCACGATCTGGATTTTTCACTATTAGGCGAACCGTCTGATAGACCATTTTGCTTTGAGCTTTCATTTAGATTTTCAAGATTTTTGCTCTCGCCCAACAATGTTTCTACCTTGTATATCAAGTGCTTACCATATGTGAACTTTCTTAGCGAAGGAAGGTGAGGGTGAATACGCATAAGTAAAATGTCACGCTGTTCACCATCAACAACGTCAAGCATCTTTTGAACAACATAGTTTGCGTACTGATCTTTCATCATTATGACAAGGCCAATAACATTATCGCTGTTTGGTTGGATAGCCTCATTGATCAGGAACTTTCTCTCATCTTCATTACCATACGCAATACACTTTTCTACTACATTGCTTGCAAATTTATGCTTGCTGAGCAGTAATACATGTCCTTTGATTTTATTAACTATCAGTGTGCGGTCTGATGGCTTACCGTGCTCCAAAATATGTTGAATGACATAATTACCATATTGATCTTGAACTAGTCCAGGAGTGTATCTGTGTAGCTCGTTCAATAGAATACGCGTTCTTTCATCAGTACAGTGCTCAAACAGACGTTGAATAACTCTGCACCCATAAGGATGAGTAGCAAGCTGAAAAACTTGACCATTAAACGAGTTAATTATAAAATCGATTTTTTCAGCAGGTACGCATTCAATAGTTTTCTGGATAACATGGTTACCATTTTGATCCTTAACGCATTTGAGAATTGATCCATCCAATTCTCTGACCATTGAAGTTTGAAGATCGAGGTTAACGTGCTCAAGAGCTTTTTGGACAACTCTACACCCGTACATTTGGAGTGATAAGGATAAAATATTATTCTTCATTTTAAAGGCCAATGTGTTTTTTTGTTCTGGTGTGCCATAATCGAAAAACTTTTGAATAACATAGTTTCCAAATACGTCTGACATTAAGCTTAGAGAGCTAGGGAATATTTCATTAAACACAAGTGTTTTGTCATCTGGAGAGGCTGATTCGAGCATCTGCTGTATAAAACGAGAGCCATGTTGATCAGATGAAAATTCAACTATATATCCGCGGATATCATGAAGTTCATATTTTCGATTTTTATTATTTCTAAATTCTTCCAAAATTGCGCTTCTTACGATACCGGAAGTATCTGGGATGGACTGGTTAAGCTTTGGATTGGTATTAGGGAATGAAAATGGTATGTTGTGGCTAAGGGAGCTTGGTACGTTACGTTGTTGAGGTGAGGAAGATGTGTTTTTTAAAGCAGGTTGAATAGCCAAGGAGTTAAACGAGTTGCTTCCAAACGATTTTTGCTGCTCAAATTGATGATATTCGTGTTGTTTATACTGAGGGCGATGGATTGGGATGGGAGTAGGAGTAGGTACAGGCGCAGCAGACTGCTTCGGAGGAATACCGTGAGAGTCGTTAAAGCTTTGCGGCCTAATGAAGCTGTTTTGTGTTTGACGAGGCTGGTTAATATTTTGGGTATAGAAGCTGTTATTTTGGTGATGACCTGGTAAAATTTGAGGTTCGTGATAATGGAATTGGTTCAAATTAGGGTTATAGGATTCGTCATTGTTGAGCCATAGTATACTGTTGCCGTTATCGTTGGCGGGCATGGAAGACGGGTGGGAGAAAGCACCAACATTACTAGGTACATGGCGGGGCTGAGATGGGTTGTTAGGAACATATCTAATATCGTTGTATACATTGCTATGACTATTTTGGTAGGAATGAATTTCCGGGTCGTAATATCTATTTATAGGAGCTGCTCCAATAGAATGGGGGCTGTGGCTAAAGTGGTTTACAGGCGAGTCGTTCCAAACTGGCTGTTTTGGTATACTAGGTCTACCATAGTTGACAGGCTCGATTACAGCAGGTGGAGGGTGGTTATAAAAATGCTGTCTCTCCAAGTGAATACTTTGGTCGATTATTTCAGGTTGGTTTAGAGAAGTTCTGGATAAATTAGCAGTGAGGTCGTCAATATTACTAAAGTTACTCTGGCTTTTACTGAAGAAAGACTGCTGCTTTGGAGGGGTGGAAGCAGATCTAGTTTCAGCCTCAAGCAGCTTTGAATGATGATTTGACCACAAGTTTTTCTTTGAGTTGTTTACAAACTTGGAATTAGTTCTAGGGTATAGGTCAATAGAAAAATCGCCTTCATCACCGCTGTCTATCAAAGAGTTGACGAGGTGATCACCATTGATAGGATCGTCAAATTTGATATTCGAGCCGAGGGAGCTGTTAATTGGGGCGGGCTGATTAGAAAACCCATAGCTGGTGGAGTAAATATGATTGTGAGAAGAGTTAGAAGAATTTTGGCTAGGCTTGATGAAGGAGCGGGGATCAATATCAGAGAAACTTTCAGAAGAATTGGTAAGAGGGGCGACATAACTGGAGTAGTTAGACTTGTCAGAGCTCATTGAAGAGTAGTTGGAAGCGGCAAAGCGTTGTTGAGAATTACTTGGCAAACCTAAATCCATAAAAAAATTGCTTTCGTTTGCAGAGCTACCAATACCAATGCCTCCATTTTGTAGCTCTTGGGGAGGGTAGAAAGCATTTTTGGGACGAAGGTTTCTAAAATTTGGATCAGCAAGAGAGATTTGACTAGTCGAGTTGCCTTGAGAAGAAGAGTAAATTGGGGTATCATACCAAAGACCTTTCCTGGCTAAATCGTACTCGGAATCGAGCTTGCTAAAGTTGGTTGTGTTTAGCTTATTAGGGCCAAAATTTGGGGAATTTTTAAGAATAGAACCATTGTTTACAGGGTAATTTGAACTTCCGATAGGAGTTAAATTGGAAGTTGGTATACCTTGGTAGGAAGCAGATAGTTTAATTGGGGGGCCAATATCTGACGAAGTGGGGGTCTGAAAATCGGAAGTTCTGATCGAATTTGAAAAAAAACGGCTTGAATTTTTATTAGGGGAGGGTTTGCTGCTATGGTGTTGGTATTTGATTCCTATTGATTTATATAGTAAAATAAAGCTAAGTGGGCAATGAAAGTGGGCAAAGATATGAATGAAGTAAAAATCGGAGGTAGAAGGTAAATAAAAATAAAGACGAATGGAGATTAGCATACCTGAATTCATTTTTAGTTGTTATTGGAGTCAAATACAGAAGATGAATGGAATAATATTTATAGTGAAATATTTACAATAACTAGTTACAGATGTTAGTATTATATGGGTAAAAAGGGTAGATATATATAAGAGCTTTATAATGGAGATATACACAAAGAAGATATAGATAAAGTAACTATATGATCGAGAATCGGGGAGTGATGGAGGAGTTATTAAGAATATTCAAAGGGACTTTTTATATACGTACGAAAATAAATTAATTATGGTGTCGAGGAGTAAGGTAATAAAATGGGAGGAATTAAAATATAATACAAATGGAGAACTGGTAGATAAATAGCTAACAACTTCTAGTTAACACATTTATAATGTAGACTATACACTGATAAATAATCTTGCAATGAATGAGGTGAATATACAAAGTTGAATATATTCCAAGAAGTAAAAAGCTGGTGAGCTGCTTTTATATATGCAAGCAGAACTCTAAAAAAAAAAATCTAAGTACTGTGGCTGCTTTTTTTGGCTACGACATCAGCCAATAAATATGGTCAAATTAAAAAGTGATTAAATTAAGCAAAGAGAGTATTGACCCCTTATCAGAAGAGAAAAATTTTTCGCAAACAAATTAATCAGCAAAATTAAATCTGAAATCGTGTCACTGAATTTAATGAAAAGCTCGTCAACAGTTAAAAATAAGGCGGAAACCTCGTCAAGCAATCGAATAGCCTTAAATTCCTACTCGATAGGAATGAGGGGCGAAAAAACCATGAACCCCGGTCCTGCAGCCAAAAAAAAAACTTGGAAATTGGAAGGTTATGAAAATGGTTTGAGTTCAGCCAATTGTAGCGCTGCACACACTTCCCGCCGAAAGAAAAGCAAAATTAGTCAGCCTGTTTACCTGACTCTGCATTCTGATATTCTTTTCCTCAGCTGAATACAGAAAAGATTTTTCTATTGGCAACAACTTTTGGTAAATTCTGCGCCTGAATAACTATAACATTTTACTACTCCTGAATAAATAGAACGCTTTACTACGCCTGAATAACTATTACAGTTTACTACGCCTGAATGTCGCTTGGCCATTTCTGCAGATTGATTATACACTTACTGCTTTTTTTTCTCTATAAAGCCAGTACATGCTCACTTTTTATTCGATGGGAATTATTCAAATCATCCAGCTACTTACGATTTGGCATCCCTAATCTGTCAACTTTATGTAATTCAAAACAGACTAAAAAAATAACCGCTAAATTGCCTTTGTTTCATCTGACGTATCATGTATCTTTGTACGCTTCCTGGCTATTATATCGACCCCAAATCTATAATTAGTGCTGCCTATTCGCCAAACTCCTCTGAATCCTCAGCTTTATCACGTATCAATTAGATAATTATGGCTATTTTTCTTTGTTTAATTAATCTAATTTGGTTTCGGGAACAGTTATTTTTTTTTCTCTAGATTTTCAAATAAACCAAAATCCATTTTGCCCCATCAACCTACCAACGCGCATCCACCATCTATTGGCCTTATTTTTATTCTTTATACTGATTAGCTTTAAAATCCTAATAATCCAATAATATTGCCTAGCTAATTTTGGATGCTATCATTCGCTGATAGGTCTATTTAGTTAGTTATGGATTACTATTACACAAACGTCTAATATTAGGGCTCAAATAATTAGTAATAGGCGAATTAAATTGCAGAGTCAAGATTTTCATTGTTAGCTGATCCAAATTAAACCAAGAGCAAAACAAATCCCATATGCTAAAGCTTGGATATTTTACTATTATTTATTTTTGGGCTTCACAATGTTTTATCTGTCTAAATTTCCAGCAAATCAGTGCATCTATAAGTTCCACAAAAAAAAAAAAACAGCGACTGTACAAGTATAACTAATTTGCGCAGATAAAGTCAGCGCTGAATTCTTAACTTCGTTTATTTGCGCATTTGAAGCTGAATTTAACCTCCAATCAGCTCCAACTCTGCAATTTAGTCCCTAACAGCAGCTGAAACTAATTGCTTCTAAATATATAACTATACTCAAAAATTAGTATTAATTCTTACCGAGCAAAAATAAAAGCAGTAGTAGCATTATTGCGCTGTAAACTATCAATATAGCCCCAATAGCTGGAAAATATTTCTCGGCAGCCAGTAGATATACATAACCAAACTTATACGTTTAGCTGAGTAAAATATGTTGCAAAACTCTCCTCAGAATAGTTTTCTCAATAATTCTAAAATCGCACTTTAATCCTTTCCCGTCGAACACTCTCAAAATTGGCGAATTTATTGATTCATTTAAGATTTATAACCATAATTGTTATTTGCTGTTTATTTTCAATAAACCAATAATTGATATTTTTTCAGAATTAAATTGTTCTATTTGATATAATTGGCTATTTTGGTGGTTCAAAAATAGTCTATCTCCGTGAAAGGGCAAATGGGAAAAATATAGTTCTCAAAACAGCACTAATTTTAGTCTACCTAGAATCATCGGAGCTATTTTATACAAAAATACACTTACTAAAAACCAATCCATAAAACTAAAATATGGAGATTATTAATTTGGCTCGTAATCTTTTATCCCAGATTTCTTCAAGCCCATTCAGTAATAAAAGTAATTTTTTATTTTTTAGCCAATGCTGCCTTGAACTGTTTCAAACTTCCTACTTATTACCATACCTCACAATAAACATTACATTTCTGTTTATCTCTCATTCATAATAATTGAAGTATGCTTGACTTTGGCAGCTTAAATAAATTTACTCTAAGCCTTAAACACTTCAATTGAGTTAACCCTTTCCCGGGTGGTAGACTATTTTTGGATCACCAGATATAGCCAACTGTGTTCAATTAAAATGCTTTAATTCCGAGTCTTTAAAAAATATTGGTATGTTATAGAATAACAGCAAATAATTAATTTGCCTATAAACCAAGGTCAAATCGTAAATTTGATTTTTTTAAAGAGTGTTGGACGGGAAAGGGTTAAAGCTATACCAATTTCCAAAATACACGCTTCATATTTAACTGTTTATTGGTGAATTTCCAAGGCTAGTAATCCACAAATGATTCGAGTTCAAAATATGCTTCTTTCCCCTCGCCCGTCCTAACTTCGTCCACAAAACTTTTTTTATTTCGTTTTGATTTATACATTGTAATATAGCAGAAAAATCAAATCGCTAAATTAAATCTTCACATTTTACCTTAAAATTCGTACTCTTTTGCACATTCTAAGTCAATCGTCAATCGCTATCCACATCTGATAATCAAAATATAGTCTATACATACAATTATACATACAAATTACAAAAATAACAACAATTGGACTCTTTAATTATATAAACTGCCAATCACATTTTTATCTTCGGTATCTGCCTCTTTTTTTTTCTTGGTTTAATTACTTTCTCCTTCCGCTCGATATCAAAATATATTTGGCTGTTTGAAAGTTTCTAGAGATTACTAGCCCAAGTTTATATACCTATAAAGTTTATACTTGAAAGAAAATTACACAAGCCTAAAAAATTATTACAATATTATCTCCTCCACCCGACCTTATTTTTGTCCTAATACGCTCAAAAAAAGTATATAGAATGGATCTAAAAAATATTTTGCGATTATCACACTTAAACATATCAGACTGCCCATTTTTAATATTATTTCTAATTCATTCATCGCGTATACCAATACTTATCCAAATATGGAATTTACGCCTATTTTTATGCCATGTAAACAATACCCCTTTTTCCTTATAGAGCTCATACCTTCAAAACGGGAGAATTTTATTACTTTTTTTTATAATTTAAAAAAACTATTAAATTGAACTAAATAAAAAGTTTAATATAATAAATAGAATTTTCCGGCGTCCTAAAAACATTTATCAAATAGGATATATGTCACAAAGAGCGAATACTATTTAAATAAAGTTAGGTACAAAATACACTTTTAATCCTTTTTTTTTGCATTTGGGAGACTCTTGTTGAGAATCTGAGCCTTATTTCTTCGAAATTTTATATGCTAATGTAAACCGAAATAAACCATCGTCTTCACCATATAGTATCCACACAATACCATAATCTAATAAAAATTAAAAATAAAATTATAGCTGATGAATAGGAATACTTTAATAGAAAAAGTTCCGTTCCTCATACGAGCTCCCATATATAATAAACAGTAATTCTGGGAAAACAGATTTAATTGTATCACACAAATACTGCTCATTATCCCACCTACTATTTAATTGCGCTTTACTACCCTACCATTTCGTGTTTTTTTTATCGCTGTATTTTATTGGTACGATAACAATTCTAGAATATATGTAGTAAAATATACTAAAAAAATATTCAAGTTGGTGCAAAGCGTAAAAATTCTAATATTAATATACTAATAAATTCCTCTGCCGGTCTACCGGCTGCATACCTAAATGGAAATGAGATCAATATACTGACCGAAAGATACACCCAGGCATTTCTTCAAGTAGGTTGGATGATTATAATTACAAGCAGT
>LSSN01001522.1:0-18046 GCA_001970855.1 Smittium culicis
ATTTTATTATTACATGTGTGAAGCTGATTCAATCATCGCTAGGAAAATTCACGGAATTATATTTGCACTAATAATTTATTAAATTCGCACATTAATGTCATATTAATTTAGCAAAAATAAATTTTTAGGATGTAAATGTGGTAACAACACACATTTTTTTATTAATTTAAATAATGATGAACTATTTTCATTTGCGTACATATAAATTTTCAGACTGCGAAAAGTGTTTTGTTTATTTAAAAAAATATAAAAAAAATTTAGATTTTAAAAGGATTTAAAATATGCAAAAATTATTATTAGCTTATTCGTATCTCGGGCGTTTTTTTTTTTTTTTGAATGGAAAAGGTAAGAAAATTTTAGCCCCCATTGAAAAAATAAAAGTTTTAATCATCTAGAAAAGTATAATAAAAAATCGTAAGTAAACTTATAATTTTATTTTCTTAATAAAACTGGGTTAATGCTGATAATGAGCTCCACGAGTGCAAGGGAAAAGTATATCTAATATATAGCTGTATCGAAGAAATTATGAGTATATCCAGATTATTTTATAAATATATATTTTCCTATTTCTTGGATTTAACTATTCCTAGAAAATTTTTTGTTATTTTCTTTATCGTTTTAACATTATAATTTCGAGCTAGTCAAACTAATAATCTAATCATAAACCTGTTACACAGTTAAAAACAGGAATGTAACATTAATATATAAATATTTAATATCTTGGGACAGAATACTTCAATGAATCATTATTTTATTCCATAAAAAAAGCTATATTAACACCATTTGGGGTAACGTAAACATGATAGTTATGGAAGGCTTCATGGTTAAATATGTGTATTATGACGTTTAATAGATACAGGCGATAAATATAATTTAGACCTAATGATTAAATATTATACTATAACCCGTATTTATATGGAAAGCTGTTTATGAAGGAGCCATTTTATAGCGACAAGTGTCAAAGTGTATAAAATAGCATAAAAAATAACTGACCAATAAGCAAAACCACTTCTTTCTCTTAACAAATATAAATTTCAAATTTAAACCAAAAAATAGAAAAAACAAAATTCCTTTTTAATCTTGCCAATAATATTTACAATTTTTGATTGCCCAAATAAATAAAATTTAAGTGCATCATAGTGCATCATAGTGCTATCTTCGTTCAGAGCCCAAAATATGTTTATTTTAAAAAAATAGCAAAATGGAGATTTTGTACGTAATTGATATTTCTAGATTTATGAGTATGCTTTTAATAATACTTTAAAAATTTATTCTTTAACAGTGTATGGGGTAGAGTTATGTATTCCTGTTTTAATTTAGTTCATTTTTAGGTTTTAGCGTTGAATATGCTGATTTATAAGTATGCTGTTGTGATATTTATGTTGCGGCGTCTATTAATGCTGCCAAGATTAATGCAAGAACTGTGTATTAAATTATCTGATATGATTTTACTTTAGTTGTATATTTTGTGAAGTGATTGGCTATGTATAATTTAGATGATACTGGGTAGTTGGGAGGTGGATATGCGTATCTGCAGGCATTTTAGGGAGCCTGAAGCTTTAAAACTGTCATAGGCGGTAGACTACTTTTTTAATAACAAATATAGTAAACTGCATTCAATAAATTTAATATAATTCTGAGACGCATAATATTATTCGTTTGTTGAAGAATAGAAGCAAATAATAAAACTGCATAAAAGTGGTTAACGAAACATTAAATTCAATTTTTAAAAAAGTGTTGGACGGGAAAGAGTTAACAGAGAATAAGTGTTTCAAAGTAAATGGTTTTTGGGAGAGATATTTTGCTGCTAAAAAAAGGAATATTTTCTACCAATAATAATTCAGCAAGATGAATTAGGGGAGATAGATTCTAGAGAAAAGCAGCGAATAATAAATCAGTAAATAATACACGTTACTAAGAAATTTATGCAGTGACGGAATCGTTGGCAGCTCTGGAAGAGAAATTGATAGTAGAGAATACCTCTTTAATTTATTTTCTGGGGTTAATCATATACTTGAACTTACTTTGTAATAGTAATCTAACATAACTTGAAATGACGAATCCTTTAAACAGTAAGTCTAAATATGGCCTATATAAACATGTATTTAATTAATCCTTATTCAAATTATATCGCTTTTAGGGTATTTTCGAAATCATTTACATTATAATACAAAAAAGACAGAATTTTAAATCTAGGAGCATACGAAATTTGGGATTTCACGACTTAGATTTTAAAGAGGCGTCATTAAATTGCGGTTTTATTTTTTAAATAACATATAAACTTCTAATAATTATTAAAATTTAGTATTGCGACGCTATCAGTGACACTCGCATTGGGATTTTTACTATCGATTCTATCCTGCGCATTATACGGGTATTTTTAATCAGGAAACTTCATTACAGTTTTCCTTATTATGCAAGTGTAATATATTGCATGACTTATTTTCATAATTAATTTAATAGAAATTGGCTTCCATTCATATCCGTTGTTTTATTCGCATTATGCCCAGTTCCTAATTCAATTTTTGGTTCCATTACAACAAATGATGTTCTCGATGATGCAGTGTCGTAAGCTATATTTTTTTCTTTTTCTTCTCGGTGCTAAACTTATAGCATAATTTGAGCTACAACAGTTTAAAATTTTAATCAACAGTACGATTTATTTATTCTTTTTCTAATTTTTTTTGGCATTTTTTAGAAATGTGGCCGATGTTGGGCGTTTTTTAACTTCTGTTCTTGTAGTTTCAGCTTTTGGTAAGATATTTAATTATTCCTTTTTTTCCTTCAAATCCGTTTGTATTGAGTGTGTTTTGGAGATAACTGCGACAACCATTAAATCAAATTTCAAAATTTTTGTAAATTAGCATATCCGCTAGTGCTGCTTCACGTCGGAAGTATCGAATACTTTGCTGCTATTATGTGTATTTCCGGGGGTCTAATCATATACACAACCATGCTGGTATACAGCATGCTTTTCAAAAGGGACGAGGTTGTATACTAGCTGTATTGATTCCATTTTAATCACGCCTTAGTCTTATTCATACCAGAACTATCGGGCAGCGTCTTTAAGCTTACATCTTGCTTAATATATAATTTTAATCTTAATATTTCCCTAATTTTATCTCTTCTAATTTCCACATATGAAACTTTATTTTATGTTTTTTTCTTATTAATACATCAATTTTTTTTTTCATGAATGGAATTTGATTTTTTATATTACTGTTAAAAAGCTGAGTATAAATACATTTAATAACGATTGATGATTTTGAATTATTATATAGATATATGTTATTAATAACTGTAAGAAATCCAAACTAAAAATCCACAAGTTTTTAATTTTTTGTATTTCTTAAACTAATTCCTCAATATGAGCACAAATTTAAAGGGAAAAATTCAGCGATATTATTAGAGCGAAAGCATACCGACAAGTGATATGGATCTGTTATTGGCAGATTGCTTTCATAAACAGAGCCAGCGAATAGGCGATCTTATTTAGTATTTTAGACTGGGATGTGACTTTTTTTCTGATGAATCTCTAATTTTTTAGTTTTTTTGGGTGTAAGGAAAGACGTTTTCAGTTCTTGGAACGTAATTAAAATAGATTAGTATTCTATAAACTAAAACTTAAAAGAGTACCACCCAAAACGCTTCAAGCATATAGTTATCTCCAATACAGCAAGCAATTTACATATTATCCGCACGAAGTCTAACAGCAAAAGCTTTGCGACAAGGATCAATTTTTTTAGACACCGATTCCATATTTCAGCATATAGAGCAAATTTGAGATGGGTACTAATATTTTCCTTTCTTTAATATCAAATATTAATTCATGAGTACCTAATAGAAATTGTATTTTTATCAAAGATATCAGTAAATCAGTTGACTTTTAATAATTTCTATTTTTTATTACGCTAATACAGATCATTCAATGTTCAACGGCTATGCAACCGATAAGATAACAGGAGATGTAGCGTTTCTCGGAGCAGTTTTTATAATTTACGGTCTTTTCATGACGTTTATATCATACAGACATTCTAAAATAACGATACTCTCGACAAATATAATCCTATATTGTAAGACTCTTTTTAATACCATGAGTACTTGATTTATCTATTGTAACTTCTTACTTTGCTACGGAGATATGAATGGTTTAAAATTTGTTTTATACGTATTTATATATATTTGGCTGCTATAAGTCTCGCTGTATTACTTGGCGTGTTATCGGATACGCCCGCCGTACATTACAGAAACAACAAGGCGAAACTTGTACTTAGCGCTATCATTGTCGCTGAGTCTTATATCAGCGCTGTTCTTATCTGTCCTAAAATTCAAGGGTTTCGGGTACCACATGAGCCTCATTTCACAGAGCGTATTAACAGGCGCGTGCTTCAGCTTTTACCTTTGGTCCTTTTGCGACAACGGGCTGTTTTTGAGTTCTGGGAGCAAGGCAGCATTCATCATGCTGTTCGTCCTGATTTTTAGCTTTTGTTTCCTCGCAAGCCCTTTCGTCACATGCCCGATAGGTCATCCGATCATTGGTGCTTACTTCTTTATTCTTGGCGTTGACTGCTTTGTTCGCAGTGGGTGGGCAATTCACGTCGGTGCAATAACCAGTTCGCAGAGTGACTATTACTACCACATGAACCGCACTACTGGAATCGAAATGGCGTTTGTGCTCGTTATTGCATCTATCGGAATTGCCTTTCAGGTTTGGCAAACGAGAAATACTGCCTATAGATTATATCATGGTATTTAAATCCCATCATGATTTTGTATATAATAAAAACTCTCATCCTTTAATAAAAAAAGAAGATTTATTCGTCAAAGCTGCGTATCTACAAAATACTACTAAATTGGCTCAAACTATAGTATCGTACATCTAAACTTTTGTCCTATATTTAATATTCTTCGTAATACAGCGTACTAAACTAAATCTAGAAAACTTAAACTATAGCAAAAGTTTAAATAAGATAAAATATTCAAGGTTAATAAAATTATTTTTATTTCTAAATGAGTATACTAAAAACAAAAAGGATAAAATATTAGGTCATGTTGAGGTATACAAGTTATAATAAGCTATTGTCTTAAGTTATGAGAATTTTATTTTTTATTGTTTTGAGAATTGTTCGATTGAGCGGTTGATGATTTCAATGCATTCATCGATTTGAGATTCAGTAATGACTAGGGGAGGCGACAACCTGATGATGTTTTCGTGTGTTGGTTTGCAGAGAAGGCCGTTACTGCGGAGCAATAGGCACAAGTCCCAAGCTTCTTTACCATTGCAGTTTTCAGGTTCAACCTCAATAGCGCAGAACAAGCCGCGTCCGCGGATAGATCTGACAACCTTGTTATTGTTTGGGTTCAAACCATTGATTAGCCTTTTTCCCAAGATTTTAGAGTTTTCGCACAAGTTTTCTTCTTCCAAAACTGTGAGAGCAGCAATTGCAGTAGCGCAGGCGATTGGATTACCACCGTAAGTGGAACCGTGTTCTCCTGGCTTGATCAGGAGCATGATTTCTTTGCTAGACAAGACAGCTGAGACAGGGTAACAACCGCCAGATAATGCCTTTCCGAGGAGAATAATATCAGGATGGATTCCTTCATAGTCGCTGGCCAATTTGTAGCCAGTTCTACCCAAACCAGTTTGGATTTCGTCACAAATTAGGAGAACATTATGTTTTTTGCACAATTCAGCGCATTTTTTCAAGTAGCCGTCAGACGGGATCATAACACCAGCTTCACCTTGAATGGGTTCAATCAATAAAGCAGCAAGACGGTCGGAGCACTGTTCAAAAGCCTCTTCCAAATCTTGAATGTTGTCGTAGCGGATATACCTGTCACTTCCTGGGAAGTTGGAGCCGATGTTTGGGACAAATGGGCCAAAGCGGTCTCTTGAGTCCTTATCTGTAGACATGGATATAGCACCAAGAGTTCTTCCGTGGAAGTTTCCCTTTGGAGTTAAAATGATAGCTTCGTTTTCCTTGACTCCTTTGACGTCATAAGCCCAGCGGCGAGCTAGCTTAATGCCTGTTTCAACAGCTTCAACACCTGTATTAACAGGCAAAACCATATCATATCCAAAATATTCGGTTACGAACTTTTCGTATTTGCCAAGCATGTTGTTATAAAATGCTCTTGATGAAATGCACAATTGCGAGGCTTGATCAACCATTGCTTTGACGATTTTAGGATGGCAGTGGCCTTGGTTAACAGCAGAGTACGCAGATAGGAAATCAAAGTATTTGTTGCCCTCAGGGTCATATACAAACACGCCTTCGCCGCGGCTAAGAACTACAGGAAGTGGGTGGTAGTTGTGAGCACCATATTTACTCTCCAACTCTACAGAATCCTTGCTATTCATTTGAACTTTTAAAATATCAGACATGGTTTTTTTTTGTTTCCTTTGAAAAGAAATAGATTTAAATACAGTTATTTATAATTGTGTAGTAAGAGGTTACAGTTTAACAGAAAAATGTTAGAGGAGAAAATAAGGTATTTTTTATAATTGTTCTGAGCTAACTCGCCAATGTTCCTCACCCTGGTATTTATACTTTTTTTTTCCTACGTTGGCATCTCAACATTGCGCTGAAACTTTTAATCGAAATTTATGTCTTGTGTTATTTTTATACTTAGTTTCTAATAATTCTGTGCGATTTATTGGATAGCTGAATTTACGTGGATATATTCGCTAAAAAGCAATCAAAACTAAAAAATATTGGATATATTATATACGGATATTATTAATATACAGCCAATTACTATTCGCAATATCGATATTAGGATTTTTCCAGATTTAAACTTTTTCTGATTGTGATGATTTGCTAGATAGCTGCGCTTAAGATGAGAGATTGTTTTTAATGACATTTTAGCGATGATTCTTTATCTTAATTTAAAGATGTGAGATCAGCTCCTATAAGAAAGGGGCTTAATTACATTACTCTGCCAAAGCAGAATATCTAGCGCTTGGTAGCATTTTTAGCTTCAATAAGCTACTATCAGTGCATATTGGGCTATAATATAGCTAGGTTGTTTTATAATGGGTATAGAAGCCTTTTCAATATTTATTAAAGCTGTAGAAATTAAAAGTCAAATGGACAGTGTATTGTTTGATAATGTAATTCACACCATTATAATTTTAAGCTAGCGTTTCAGAGTCGCCGCGAATAGCTGCCATGTAAATAATCAGCTATCCTCGCTTTTGTAATCTCCATTGAAATAAAAGCCTTAGTAAAAACGCCCTTCCACTAACAACACTTTTTTATAAGTTGTACTCTATGATTCGCACTTTGCTAATAATGCATATTTATAGTTGGCGCTCAATAAAATTAATTAAACCAATTAATCAACGCCTGTTGGAACTAACTAGATTTATTTAGGTAGTCTGGGTAGCATTGATACACCAAAAAAAAAACTGCTACCCAGGAAATGAATAAACTAACTTTTTTGAAAAGTTGAAAAGTTGATATAAAATAGTATCGAATAACCAATTACATCATAAAATAAGTACTAATCATAGTTATTGAAGAAAAAGCCCACAAAATATATTATATCTTGTAAAATAATTCAAAAATAAATAATATGATCTTAGCTTGTATTGATTTCAACGCAGTTGTCAAGCTGGTGAGTTTTTTAATCAATTCAGAGTCTTTTGGCTTCTATTGTTCTAAATAAATTAATCAATCTAATGACAAATAGATAAATAAAAATAAGCATATTATATTTTATTGGCTTTATGTATTATTGCATCCAATAGGAATAGCAGATGTATTATTTATCCAATTATGAAATTTAGTAAATTTTAGCCCTTCCACCAGCTGTAATCTGTATTTGACCTACAAAATATAGAAAACAGATTTCAATTAAAATAATTTAATTGCGTGATCCGTTCACATACTGGTTTATTTTGATATAATAGCAAAGTACAAATAAACTTAGAAATTATAAACGAATCAATAAATTTAACTTTTTCAATGAATGTTAGTCGATAAAGGGTTAAGAATGTTGACCCTAAAAATTGATAACGAAAAAATAGTTAAGAGCGGTTCGCTTAGGCTTCAAAACCAATTTGGTTGAATTATTTCTGAAAATTAGATTTTCTAATCATTTTTATACCCAATTGGAAAACACTATCATTTATACACGTAAAAGGTCTTAAATCTTTTTTTTTTTGTCTCAGAGTTTATTAACCCTTTCCCGTCCAACAATCTTTAAAAAATGAATTTATTGATTAGTTAATTATTTATAAGAAAATTTATTATCTGTTGTCAAAATACAATAAAATAATAATTTTTAAAGCCTCGGGTTTAAAGAGTTTTATACGAGCATAGTTGGTTATATTTTGTAGGTCAAAAATAGTCTACCGCCCAGGAAAGGGTTAATAATCTTGTATTTGATAGTTAGAGGTATTACGTGCACATAGCTGAGTATTTATTCTATAGTTAGCACCACTGAGATCAAATATTTATTGATAAATTTAAGGAAAAAATTATATTTCTATTATTTCTTTATTTTTTTATAAAACGTTAAATTAGAATGTGTACATTATTTCGATAAAATAAATTAAAATCATCTGCATAAATAATTATATAATTTAAATCAAAAAATAGTATATTAAAATTATTTTTTAATTTCCATTATCAAAATCAGGGCCCAGGATCTCGTGTATAAATCTATAAAAACACATTGGATAAAAATGAACAAACTTTAGCTCTAGAAGAGAATATTTTTTATATAAAATCACTTATATTCAAAATTTTTAACAAATAGCTGATTCATATATACACGCTCTAAAATAACTGACTGATAATTTGTAACAAAGTAAAATAAATATATAAATATTTACCAACTCGACTCGATAATATCACAGATAAATTAAAAATATAATAAAAAGATAAATATTGATTTTAAAATCACGAGATAAATAAAAAAGATAATAGATAAATAAATCATAACTTTAAATATCAAAAATGTATTAACATTCAGGTATACATAATAGATGTAGAAAATAATCTATAACTTCTAATTTTCGTGTAGGTAAACTTGAGCAATTTTTGCATCTTTGCTGAAAGCATTAATAGTAATATTAACTGGGCCTTTAGATAAAACACGGTTCATATCCATGTTAATAAATGACATCTCTTCAGCTGTTAAGATGAAATTGAATGTGTATGACTCTCCGGGGGATATTAATTTTTTATCAAACGCCCTGAGACGATACAATTCAGAAACGTGAAATCTTCTTACAAGTTGTGTAGTAAACATGAGCACAGGCTCGTTTTGTATCATAATACCACAATTTTTTGCAGTAACTGAAACTGATATCGGATGACCTGGGCGCAGCTCAGTGCTATTAACAAGAATTTCCGAATAAGTTATGTTATTGTAACCAATACCTTGACCAAAAGAAAACTCAGGGTCATACTCATTCCATTGCGGGGTATAATAAGTTACAGATGACTGGTAGTCAAGTTTAGGGTAGGTGTATGGTTGGCGCCCAGAAGGACTAAATTTTCCATACAAAGCTTCAGCAATTGGGATTCCAGAATAAGGCCCAGGTAGGCCAATGTTCATTATCGCACTAGCCTCAGAGGAAAGTTCACCAAGTGAGAATGGTCTGTTTTGAGCTAATATCAAAATTATTGGGGTATCTGTTAGATCTGATACTGATTTGATGAGATTATACTGATCCTCAGCCATTCTAAGTGTTTTAATATTTCCAACTTCTTCAGTTGATGGCTTTTCTCCCAAGATAAATATGACTTTGTCTGCCATTTTCGCAGATTTAACAACTTTTTGATAGCCACGAGACTTGAATCCATTAATATCAAAACCTGTTATATAATTAGTATCCTCTCCAGTAATGTTTCTAACACCTGAATTTATGCTTTCTCCATATATGTCATAAACTTTATCACCTTCAAACTCGTTTGGACCTTGCCAATGCTGAGACCAAGCACCAGTGATATAAGAAATCGAATCAAATGCAGCTCCAACAAATAAAACTTTTTCGCTTGTGGACAGTGGCAAAACATTATTTTCATTTTTTAATAAAATTAGAGATTCACGTGCAGCATCCCTAGATAATTCAACATCTTGATTTGAGCCAACAGTGTCGATCAGTTTCGGGTCCGAATAAGGGCTAGTGAATAGACCCAAATCCTTTTTAAGTTGAAGAATTCGCCCAACTGATTCGTCAATTCTCTTCATATCGACTTTTCCAGATTTCACTAAATTTATTGTACTTTTAGCAAACATCACATCATCAGGAGTCATAGACATATCTAATGACCCATTATTCAATGTCATTCTGACCGCATCTTCAATATCAAAAGCGGTTTTATACCTATAGAACTGAGAGTTTACCTCGCCCCAATCAGAGACCAGAGTACCGTTAAACCCTAACTCATCTCTAAGAAGTTCGATTAGGATTTTTTTCGAAGATATTGTACTTTGAAAGTTAAGTTGACCGTAGTTCTCCATAACTGTGGCTACACCAGAGTTTATAGCTCTCTTGAAAGGCGGAACCAAGTATTCAAGCAAAAAATTCCATGAAATTTGAGCATTTTGCCGATCCTGGCCATTTAAAGGGCTGGAATAGCCAATAAAATGTTTAACACATGCAGCAACTTTACTCCTATCGTTCTTATAATCCCCCTGAAGACCTTTAATGCTGTGGTAAACCATCTCACCAGCAAGATAAGGGTCTTCGCCAAAGTTTTCAAAATTCCGTGACCATATTTTATTCATATTGACATCTGCAAGAGGTGAGAAGGCCCAGTGAACTCCTGCCGAACGAGAATCTTTGGCACTAATTCTACCGCAATTATAAGCATGATTCAGATTGAAAGTAGCAGCAATATTAACTGGGGCTGGAAATATTGTAGCGCCCTTAATGTAATTTGCACCCCTAATACTGTCTAATCCATAAATTATTGGAATTTTAGATCCTTTTTTTAATGCTATATCTTGTATCGTGTTTGTAAAATTTGCAAATCTTTGAGGCGAGTTAATATTCCATCTGCTTCTACGATTTTGAGTTGCTTCTAAAATCGAACCAACTTTCCATTCATCAAACATATATTCTATAGCTGTTGTATTGATCAAACCATCACAGCCAATAAATACTCCCGCTTGTAGCTGTATCATTTGGCCAGCTTTTTCTTCCAGAGATAATGAATTTAGCAAATCTAAAATGTCGCTATCAAGCTCCGAGTTGGGCCCAGTATATTTATCTTCGTCGAATTTTGGTAGGCTGTATGTAGGAATTGATGCTGGTCTCATCGGGTCGTAATCTTGTAGCGGGAAATAATCAGGGAGACACATAACACCGTTCTGCTTTTTAACATCAACTACATTAATGATAGGTTGTTTAGCAGGGTATTTGGAATTCTGCATCTGGGCTTGAATGCCGGTTCCTAATGTGGCTCCTAGAATATTAATTAATTTAATGCACTTCATTTTATATTAAGATAAATACTTTAAATAGATTAATATCTTTGCTTTAATAGAAAAAATAAGAATTTATGAGTTATACTATTTTAAATAGTATTTTTCAAACCCGGATATATTTATAACTATTTATATTATATTGAATCAATATTTATCAATATTTATCAAAATTTTAAATGGGAAAAGTTATGCGTTCTAGGCAAAATTTGAAATACTTTTAATATTTTCCCTCATAAATTTACTTTATATTGGCTAACTATACAAAATGTTGAAAATAAATAAATAATACATCGCGTAAAAATATAATTTAAATTTAAATATCTAACATCCCGATTTCTTTATATTAAGCTTTCCAATAGAGCATACTATTTTTTGACCTTTTCGCGTTAGCCAAAAGAAAAGTCGCTTTGAAACTAGTATTATTATTGAAAATTAACATGATAATTCACAATTCTAAATGTACAAGAAAGATTAATATATTTTTAATATACAAAAATTACTTTTGAAAACTAAAATTTTATATCATTAGAGTTCAAGCCAATTAAGTTCAGACTTTAATAATAATAATGATACCCGCAAAATATTGTAAGCTACGAAATTTTATTCAAGTGTATAAAATTAACATTTATCTTGGCTACCAATTAAATCAATTATATGGGAAAGATATTCCAGAATTTTTATTTTCCTTTAAATTACAATCTTGATTATCACTATTCCAGTTATATAATCATACTTGCTTTACATTAATCCTTTAAATCAGTTTTATTATTTTACAAAAATTTTTTTTAGCAATATCTAAAAACTTTTGAACTAATTTGTGTAAAAATCTATAATAGCTCGCGAATAATGAGCAAAAACAAACTTTGACCATTCAAAATAGCCTGATCGATAAAATAAGAAATAATAGTTCAAAATTTTATTAAGAAAAATTTAAATATAAAAAGTAAAAGACGCTTGGGCGGATTTATTTTTTTTCAGGTAATATTGGGATTAAAGCCAATAAAAGAATTTTGATTTTTTAACTTTTAATATTCAAATTTATCAATTAGGTTATTAGATGCTCGATATAAACTTTTTGCTTTAGATTTTTAAGCTAATGATAACTACCAATATATCTCTATACATAATCAATGAAAATATTAAGAATAAATTAAAAATACCAAAATATTTTAGGTAGAAGGATTTATGCATAGATTCATTAATCACTAACTTTATCTGAGATATTCTTAAAAATATATAATATAAACGTAGCCAAATAATAATAATTCGATTTTAAGATAAAAAAAAAGAGTAAAATAGATACACCGATATAATGTCTGCTGCAAAAAAATGATGAATAACCTTAAAAGATTTTAGCTTAGGGGTACATTATTCCTCCCCCTCATTTATCGAAGGGGCTAAATTTATTAGTGCTTTAATAAAAATAAATCAACATCCATTTTCAACTCTTTAAATCCTTTAAAGAGTTATTTTAAATAATATTGAATGCATAACTAATTGTTATTTTATTCAAAATATATAGAATATAAATTAGCAACGAAATATTTATTTTAAATTACTGAAATTTGTAAGAACTGAGATATAAATTCAGCTGCTTTATATTCAATATTTGTTACACAGCGCGCTTTTTTTTAAGATAGTTTCAAAAAGTGAATTTATTTTATTTCAGAGCTTGTAAATTTCAAACTTTTCATTAATCGTTGTCTGATTTATATTATAAACTTTATACTTTATTACTTATTTCTTTCTTTCCAGAAAAAAATGTTTTAGCGAATGATATATTAAATATTTAAATGATTTTAATTAAAATCCTTTATAGGTAAATTAAAAATAAATTATTTTTTATATAAGAATTCTTGTATTAACAATCAAAAAATTGAATCTATTATCAATGAATTTTTATAAAAAATATTAATCCAATAAAAGTAAAGAATAAAAAATTTGGTGTACTTTTAGCCAACAACTAGTGTCAATTTATGGGTCAAAAATAAAAATTTCGTCTTTTTCTCATATATAGAGATTACAACTTAAAAATTATGTAGATTTTTTTCGATAATGAGATGATATTATCTTCTAAAAATAACCTGACATTAATTTTTTCAAAGGTGCAGTGATGTTATTTACTCAATCTAAATATATGAATGATTAAATTTGAATTTTTTTTTTCCAAAAAATTTAAAGACCAATAGAACCTATTATTGTTTTTACTTAATTTGCGAAAAAAATTTATTCGAGTTCAATAAGATGAGATATAAAGGTATATAAATATATGTTTGATGTTCAAATTTACAAAAAAAGGGGTTGTGCAATGTATACTTTTATACTATGTAGCATGGTTTATAAATTGGTTAATAGTATATTTATAAAATGAAAATAAAAAGTCATAGATTTTCAAATATAAAAATCAACTAAATGAAGAAATTGATGTAAACAAATGACTTATTTTAATAATTTCAAAGTAGTCTAAAGAATTCTGAGTGGATTGCGTATCAATGAAATAATTTTTAAAACGTAGAATATTCCATAGAAAGTTACAAGATTACTCACTCAGTTGTATTTGGTGTTGCCTTTCCAGAGTTTATACTTTCTATTTCGAAATTAGTTTGAAGTTATATTTTATATTCTCATAGGCTATACGTTTTAATAATTTAATCTGGCATAAATAAATCTTGTAACTTGGGAAAGAGGTGGGCGGCGAAGAATTTCAAGAAATTTGAACTATATAATTTATATACTTTTGCTAAAAAATCAAGAAGTTCAAATATGATTTGTTAGTTTTTTTGCCAAAATATTTTTTTATCTTTAGCCATAAATATTTTAAATCCAATTCTACCAGAATTTTAGAATTCATGAATAAATAAAAATAATACCATTTATCGTTATTCTATGGTGGCAAATCATTGTTGTAGATAATTTATATGCTTAGAACTGTAATGAGGCTAATTTTCCAATAAAAAACAAGCAAATCCTTAAAATTGCAAATTTCATTATTCTCAAAGTATATAAAAACCATTGAAAAAATCAAAATGTACTAATTTTAGCGTAATATTGCTCATTGCAAGGATTAATTTACAAAAGATCTAAATATTAGAAATATATCGATTAACCCTTCCATGGGCGGTAAACTGCTTTTGATCAAAAATATATATAGCAGTGTCCAATTAAAATAATTTAATTCCGAGGGTACAAGAAAAATAGGGTCTTAATTGAAAAATAGCGAACAGTAAATTTAATTATTTTTCATAGGCGAATCACTAAATCCGAATTTTTAAGAGTGTTGGACGGGTAAGGACTAAAAGCTAGAAACTGAAATTTGCAACCATTTTCTCATAATGAAAATCAGAATATTTGGTAAAATGGTGGAAATAAATCTGATCGAATGATTTCAAATAAAAGAAATAGGAAATAAATAGGTCCCCTCAACTTGGAGGTAAAGTTTTTTTTTATTATTTTTGGTGTTTTTGAACGTTTGTTAGCCCTTTCCTGTCTAAATATCTTTAAAAAATCAATTTTACGATTCATTTATGAATTATATGCAAGTCTATTACTTGTTATAATTATTCAAAATACCAAGTGTTATTATCATTTTTTTTTGTATAGGGGAGTTTATTAACCCTTTCCCGTCCAACACTCCTTGAAAAAAATATATTATTGGTTTGCTTAATATTAATAATGAAATTTACTATTTGCTATTATTTTGCAATAAACAAATAATTGTTATAGACTCAGAATTAAAGTATTTTAATAGAGCACTGTTGGCTATTTTTGATAGACCAAAAATAGTATAATACCCCTGATTGGATTAAAAAAATATGTTTATGAAGTGCCATAGTCTTTTAGCTTTATAAAATTATATACCCAATAGGAAAATAGGGAGCAACTACTTAGGGAATCAGCTATGTAAAAGCGATAAGATAGTTACGGGATTGGAAAGGCGAAAGAAAGATGCTGGGTTCTATGGTATTCTATTACCTTATCTGGGAAATGGCGTGTGAACTTGTCGAGAATTTTTAGTTTGAACTTTATTCAATAGAAGATTAATAGTATGATTATAATCTCATAACAGTAATAATATCAGCAAAAGAAAATAAAAAAATTTTTCAGTTAATTTTTACCCTTTCATATATATCTATTTTTGCATTATAGACAACCAATAGATTCGTGGAAAATAGGTAATTATTTTTTAGCTTATTAAACTCAGAATTTAATAATATGAGTATTTTCATTGTTCTCTATATCTAGTTAGCGAAAAGTACTTATTGAGGAAGCCATGTACTTATGGACTAATCATTCTAAAATTTCTACAAGATACTAGGGTTTAATATCCAAAGGTGCGTGTTGTAATATGTGAAATCTTACTTCATAACCTCAACCATATTCCCACAACTTGTAACCATAAACTTAGTATGCTGCGGTATTTATGTATTAAAGATATTTTGTTGGCTCAAGGAAATCGCAAAAGCTTTTCTGATAGGAGAATTATAACTTTTATTATTTTTCTTAAATCGACTAATAATTGATATGAATTTGTATAACGCAGTAGAAAATAAATATAAGAATTGGCGTGGATATGTAATATATTCGTAATAAATTGTTGGTCAGGCAAATTAAAACCTTGAAAATCATAAATACTCAGAATGAATACTATAAGCTATTGGTAATTTAAGGGAATATATTTTTGTGGAGATAAAAATGGTTCAAAGTTAGCCAAAGGGCCAATAAAAAAAGATAAAAATAAGGTCCTATTTTGCGCAGTATAAACGTAGAGTATATTGATGGTGTCGAATGCCAGCTATTGGGTACAAAGATGTGCTCTGTTGACGTGATTTGGTCGCGCCAAGAGAATAGTCAAACAGCATTTATAATGCTAGACTAGAAATACAGCCAAATAGCGTTTACTAAAAAAATAATACTAGCGTGTAATAACGTGGCATTTCATGATTCAAAAAAAAAATCGAACGGAACAATTATAAGTCTACAGCAAATAGTATACATGGAAGTGCTGTTTTCCCGGAACGTGCAAGAATTATTCGATTCGATTCAACGCCATTTGATAGCTATTTTATAGGCCAAATAATTTTCATATCCCTTTCATAAGCCAAAGAAATACCAGTAGATAAAAATTTTTTATTTGCTGGAAATTAGTGCTTTTTAATTCGCTCTATTGTCATAATTTACCCTTTCATGGGTGGTAGACTAGTATTGATCGACCAGAAATAGCCAACTATGTTCAATTAAAATACTTTAATTCCGAGAACTATAAAATCATTAGCTTATTTGTGTAAATCAGCAAATAATAAATGCACTTATAAATCGTATTCAAATCAATAATTTGGCTTTTTAAAAAAGTGTTGAATGGGAAAGAACTAATTAGATTAATATTGTTAGCTTCGGTGTTAAATGTATCTATAGTATGCATGAATACATTTTTTTTTGCTAAAAAGACGCTCTAATTTTTTTTCTTAGCTTTTTACATGCGTAGTAAGCTGATTCTAAACTCTACACGCTATACATCCGAGAATGGCAATTAATGCTTACTAATAAAACATCAAGTGTCCCCAAATCGGACATTTTGCGCAGCTATGTTTATTTTTGCTTACTCTTTTTCTCCTCCAGAGTTTATTACTGATATGAATTTATTGATCCGAAAGTAAATTATATGCTGATTTATTATTTGCTGTTGTTGTCCTGCTAGCCAATACTTATTTGTGTCTCAAGGTTATGTTATTTTTACTGATTTCAGTCGACTAAATTGAGTAGATCAAAAGTGGTCTACAGCACAAGATAATGTTGATGCAAGATCGAATTTTCCAAAAAGTATAAATATCACTCCATTTTCTGTCATGGATTCAACATAGTTATCATATAAACTTGATCTTTTCGTAACAGCACCATACAAAACAAACACATCAACGCTTTTATATAAAAAAATGGCTACTACTGAATCCGGATCAATCAACTGCTGGGCCTCATATGCCAAAGACGAAGAATTGAAGCCATTCCAATATGTCCCAAGACCTTTGGGAGAAAACGACGTTGATATCAAGATCACTTGCTGCGGTATTTGCGGTTCTGATCTCCACACCATCGACTCTGAATGGGCTGGAACCGTCTACCCAGTCGTTGCTGGTCACGAAATCATCGGAACTGTTACTGCAAAAGGTGATAAAGTTTCTCACTTGAATGTTGGTGATGTTGTTGGTGTTGGTGCTCAAGTATACGCGTGCAACAAGCCTGACTGCAATGCATGCAACCGCGGATTCGATCCCCACTGCCCTAAAATGGTATTCACTTACAACGCCAAATACGAAGATGGTGCTACTGCTTATGGTGGTTATGCTGACCGTGTATTGGTTGACTCCAACTACGCCTTCAAGATCCCAGAAAATATCGACTTGGCCGAAGCTGCTCCTCTCATGTGCGCCGGTGTCACCGTTTACAACCCAATGTTGACCCACAAATTCAAGGCTGGTGATCGCGTTGGTGTTGTCGGTATCGGTGGTCTCGGTCACTTGGCCATCCAATTTGCCAGCAAATTGGGTTGCGTCGTTACCGCTTTCTCCCAATCTGAAAACAAGAGAGAAGAATCCTCAAAGTT